>QMIH01000674.1:0-23772 GCA_003987875.1 Clarias batrachus | reverse complement strand
CTTAAACTTACACCGATAAATTATTTATAACCCACATCACTAATGTTAACACACAGACTCACACACCATATACACAAACATCCACACACACACACACACACACACACACACACGCATGCATATTTATATACATGGACAGCAGAGACATTAGAGCTTAGATGCTGAGTCCCGTTTGACATCAGTGGACATTCTTATAAACTGTGTCATTCAACCCAAACGGTCACGTCTGTCCTTTACCCATTCCCCTATGAGTGCACGTGCCCTCCTTGCVCACCGTCTCACTGATGCGCCCGGGTGGCGGTGGCGCCATGCTTGGGCCCGATCATCGCTGCTTGCAGCTTTAATTGTAATTGTGACTTTTTATTTATTGTGAATTATTATTATCATTTTTTTTTTTTTTTTAGTAAGAACAAAATATTATTTTCTTTAGGCACAGCTGTGGATTTTTCCTGAAAGCTATATAAAACCAGGGCATGTTTGAATGATTTAACCCGTTGCAGGTGGGTTATTGATGTCATGAAATGGTGAGAATATAACCCAACTATCTGTGACTTCACTTTCATCTTCTCCATTCAGACTACATGTGGGTTTAACTGTGTATAAAAGTAGTGGAAGCAATATAGTCAAGGCAGTATGGCCATTGAGCAAGGAACATCTGTTCAGTGTCTCAGAAATATAGAATAGAGGACCATTTTATGCTACAGCCCGAGTGAACTGGCAGCCGTTACGCCAAATGGTTTGCGACAGAACTCCGCTGATTAATCTGTGGAGAATTCGTTTGATATATATTCAAGGCATGGCTTAAACGGTGTGTCAGTACGGTGTGAATTTTCAGAATAAGGACTCTCTCCAATATCGTCAGACATGCTGTAATATAATACAACCATCAACGCTAAAAGAAGTTAGAAAGATTTACAACGCGCTTGAGAGTAATAACACGAATATGCCAGAAGAGATGATATCACCAAGGGGGTTCGAGCAAATTGGCCAAATCCAATATATCTGTTCCGAGGGGTGAAGCCATCAGTCAAAACCTCGTCAAAATTTTTTTTTTTTTTTTTTTTTTTTTTTACAATCATCTATCTAATCATCTACAATCACTATAGAAACAAAACTCTATTAGGTGCCTTGTTTTTTCTGTTTATTAAGATTGTCTTATGATTCCTGAACCATGTTACTAATTTCTGGCAGCTTTACAATAAAACTTTTCATTCTTTTTCTTTTTTTCTTTTAACCCCAACTTTGTCTGGTTGACCACAACTGGACAATTGTTTAGGCATAATGAAAGAAACACAGTTAAAATGAAAAGAAAAATGATGTAAAAACAGAGTCTCGGAGAGCTGGATCACAGGAGACTTAGGGCATGAGATGGGGTACACCTGAACAGAGTGCCAATATATCGCACGGTACACACCAATATTTCGGAATGATGCTTAATTTACTATTTGGACTGTGGGAGGAAACCCACCAAGCACATGGCGAACGTGTAAACTCCACACACAAACCGATGGTGGGTATCAAACCCTGAAGGAGCGAGGCCACATTGCTAAGCATTACACCACCCTGCCGCCACATACAAAGCATATACCGTACACACCACCTCTCATTTCTTTATATTAAATACAAATTTAAAATGTTTAAATTAAACAACTATATATAATATACAATATACAGTACACAGTGAAATGTTCTTCCAGGACCATGGTAGAACACAAAAGAACAAAAAGTAGGTAAGAAAAGAACTGACTAGTTAACTAGCTGAAAAAACAAATAAGCATCAAGGAAAAACTTTAAAATCTATCTAAGAACTATACAAAAAAGACAACATGACGTACACAGAGCTGAGATGAGATTGTGCAAATTAATTGTCCAAGTCATGGTAAATGCATTAAATGTTTATTATTGTAGTAGAAGCAGCAAAATATTCTGCAAAACAATCATGCATGTTGGTGTGCGAAATTAAGCCTACTTAAATGTCTGAAGATTGAATTTTGGTTGTTTGTGTAAAAAGCTCAGTAGCAACCTCATTTTGTCTGTTCCAACTACTCAGCATTCCCCATCACCAGTATACTAATCACCAGCTTTATCATCTGTCATCATCTGCACCTGTTTCTTACTGGTTCATGCTTTAAGTTAGATTTTTTTTTTTTTTTTTGGCTTGAATGATTCATAGGTCACTATGCGGCTTAATGAACGAAAACATTTCTCTGAAACTGCTCAGGCTCAGAGACTGGACTGAATATGAGAGCCATGGAAGTCCTTCAAGAAGCCTGGCGATCTATTCCGCAACATTAAACATACTGTGCATTATAACATACATTAAAATCATGCATGAAGGTCTGGAAGAAAAAGATGAAGAATATGAAAATATGAGTGACTCAAGACTTTTGTACATTCATTTGTATAGAGAAAAACTAAGAAAATTTAAGGACATTCATTTAAAGGACAAATACAAAATAATACATATAAATCCAAATAAAAGAGTACACACAGGAAGGAAATCCCGACAACTTCATTCACAAAGTACTTCAACTACTACCAAAGACTATGCCGTTACAGACAGACAAACTTAACATTGCAAACAAAACAAAAACATACAAAACAAACAAATTGATACATATAGACAAAACATTGACAAATGAATACTATAGAATCTAATTTCATAAGTGAAAGTATTACATGCAAGGCATAAATATTCTGTACAGACAAAGCAAACCTTCTTTAGCTTTGATTATGGCATGCATTCGCCGTGACATTGGTTTGATTACAACCTTATGCAGCTTCACAAAATTTATATACAATGACTGGAGAGTAGAACATCTCTGTAACGTCTTTTCCAGCACATCCTGAAAAATTTTCAACTCAGTTAAGGTTAGGATTTTATTGGTGTCATGTATGGAAAAGATTCCTGAACTATGCCTGCACCCTGGTCATTCAATACATTCCGGTCATTGGCTGACGTCAATTTATTGCAACCTAATGTCTAGACCTGAGCAACCCCTGATCATAACCCTGCCTCCAGAGGCTCGTACAGTGGTCGATATGCATGAAGTGTGTGTATCGCTCAACTCGTCAGACCACATTACTTTTTTCCATCGCTCCAAAGTACAATCTTTATGCTCCTTAGCAAACTGAAGCCTTATTTCTGATGAGTCTCACTAATAAGTGATTTTCTTATGGGCACACAGTTATTTAGTTCCAGCTTTGTGAGTTTTCATCATGGGGAAATGCTTTTACTTCACTCTTGAACATACTGTAGCGCTGATTTAGCCTACAACTTCATGAAGTATTTCAGTGATCTCCCATCATTCTTATTCGTGATCTTTCAACCATGTTTCTTCTGTGAAGTTGATGGTTCACTATCCTTCAGGTTTTAATAATGTGTTAACCCAATTCCTGTCATTTCAAATCTCCTTTGCTTGTTGGCTTGATGCAGCCCAATAATATAACAAAACTCTTAGACAAAAAAATGTCATTCAGACAAAATACAAACAAGGCAGACGATAAATAAATAAATAAATAAATAAATAATGCAAACAGACAAAACACTTAATAAATTGTAAGCATAATACGGACAAAACACTGAGCAGACTATCTATTTTGACTAAACAGACAAAATAAACATCTACAAATATATATTACACAAAGAATTATAACAGCTAAAATATACTAAAATGTATAAATATGTATAAATATACTAAAATATGCTAAAATTTAGGTTCATTCACACATGGAAATCATGAGACTAATTTTTCAGTGTTTGGATTATGGTCATGTAAGAAATCTCTACAAATAAACAGTTTTTCAACATTAAGAAGCTGGTAACTTTCTGAAAATTAAAAAAAAGGCATAGCATAGAGGAAACCTGAGACTGGAAGTGGAATGTTAGGACCGACATGCTTTTTAATAATAATAAAACAATAATCATTGAATATAACATTAAAGCAAATACACATTCCTGTCAATTAACACACCACTGCTGTACACACATGAGAACATGATATTGCGGTTTCTCTCACAGTTATCGTCGGACCGTTCTGTTACACACGGATCAGAGCGGTTCTTTTTTTTTCGACAATAAGTTTCAAAGGCTCAGGGTTGCAAAAATAAGCAACGGGTACAGAAAAAAAAGACATTCTGGTTTACATTAGACTCGGGCCTGATTAGGCTGCCTAGTCTAGAGATAAAAATGACACGTGAGGAGGACCAGACACAAACACACACAAACACACACACACACACACACACACACGTATCACAATGGTGGTCTAAACTATGCATTACTCTGGCTTAGTACAACTACTCCTGTATACATGCACGTGGCCTGATCATTTTTCAAATGCTGTCTGCATTCCGTGTTGAATTTCCCCTCAACACACAGTCACTCTGTGAACATGTGCTAAAAGAGAAAGCCGAAATTTAACGTTGAACCATTCATTCAGTACCAAAAGCAGTCACTTCAAAGCAGAGGCTATAAACATGATATCAGATTATAATTATCATAATAATAATAATAATTATTATTATTATTATTGGGGCATTGGTGGCTCAGTGGTTTCTCATCTGCCATATGGAAGGCCTGAGTCAATTCCTGTCCAAGCCCCAGCCACTGGATGCAGTGCTGGTCCCAATCCCAGATAAAATGGGAGGGTTGGGTCTGGAATAGCATCCGGCGTAAGAAATGTGCCAAGTTGTTGCTGAATTGTTAGTATTGGCAAATGACTGTGATATAAGAGGAATAAAGCACGTTGAAAGGTTCTGTTTTTAGGAAAATACCAATAGCTCAGTTTCATCACATCATCCTATTGTTGATCATTTTCTTCTAACAGTGTGTAAGCGTGCTATTTCTTATGCAAATGCTGTGGAATGTTGCCCAAAGAGCTACAATCCTAGCTATTTACCTATAATAATCGGAAATTTGTTCTCAAGATGCTAAGAATTTGTGTAAAAAAGGATTTCGTGCCACGTTGTTTGCTCACGCATATTTTTTTCCTCAGACTTTTCTCAAAGCTGAACCTAATGGGCCCTTGTTGAAATCAAAGGAAGGAAGCCAAGCTCAATGAGGGGAAAAGTGTGTGTGTTTTGTGTGTGTGTGTGTATGTGTGTGTGTGTGTGTGTGTGTGTGTGTGTGTGTGTGTGTGTGTGTGTGGGTGTGTGTGTGTGTGTGTGTGTGTTTTGTGTGTGTGTGTGTGTATGTGTGTGTGCTTGATTGATTCAGACAGGAAAGGGTCGGGATAATACATGATACTCTGTAGACTCTTATCTGTGGGGGAAAAGGTCATTCCCATGCCTAAAATTAGAGAATCACATAAATGCTGGATGGAAATGATGGCATGGTGAATTGTGCGGATTATTTAAGAAGATGATGTTTTTCCGCTGTGTTTACGCTGGGCTGATTATTATAACATGCACAGGATTTGAATTTATTATGAGGACTTATTATAGAGTGTAGACTAAAGTAACTTTGAGCAAGAAATGCTGTTACAGGAAAATAATCAACAAGTAAAGCAAAGTCTAATTGTGCGTTTACAGTTACATTTAATGTCACAGATCAGTCACAAAACAAGTTCATTTAGGGTTTGAACCTCTGTAAGAGTCGACGTTCACTCTTTATGATGTTTTCCCCCCTGTGTAGGGCATATAATTAATTTCTATGGCATTTCTATTGTATGGAACCTGATTGCTTTTGTTTTAGAGTATATTGCCAGTTACCTAAAAAAAAAAAAAGAATCGAAAAAAAAAGACCACTTTTTATGGTATGGTATAACTTTTTTTGTGGATTCTATGCTTACTGTTTAAAGCATTGTACAGTATAACTTTTCTTAGAGGATTGCTCACTTCCCAGGTGTACTTTAACGTATATGCAGTAGATTTTGAGTTTTTTTAAAGGCGTATTGTCCCTAGTTTAGTGTATATGTCACTTTCTATGGCACTTTGTCACTTTACTAATGGACAGGTTTATATGGAGGAAGAGCACTAATTAGTAACACATTTCTTAGAAGGACAGCTGCTTCTTAGGGTGTGTGCTCAATTTTGTAGTTCACGCGGTGAATTATGTGAGGTCACTTTTTACGTCACTTTTTGGGGCATGTTGGAATTGTTGTACTTCGCATAACAACTTTTCAGTGCTTATTGGTATATTTAGGTTGATTTTATGTCCATTTATTTTTTTTAAAATAGGCCAACAGCGCCATCTAGTGTTTAATACCAGCTCTGTACATGTAACTTTATCCAGTGGGTGAGGCTGTCCATTGTATACACCTAAAGCCCATATTAACCTTCTACGATTACTTATTACAGAACAATCATTTCATTGAATACAACTTTAAGGTTCGGTATGTTTATCCAGTCATACAGGACCAAAACTCAGTTTTGCTCTTCTTTATTTCATTAGGCATTGTAAAATAAAAAAAGTGACATAAATGACAACGTGGCCTAAACAATGACCACACCTCCTGAAGGACAATATATATCACACATAAACTCAAGCAACAAGCAATTTAAGCAGTTGACCTCCTGACTCAGGTGTCTACTGAAGCACCATGGTTAGAGATTTCCACATTCTCAGGCAGGCTAAAGAAAACCACAACCTCCTTATGTTGAATCGGTAATTGTTTTTTTTTTTTTTAATTGGCTCTAATTGGTCTTATAATCAGCCTTGGGGCTAAGCACGCTTAATAAAACATTTCTTTATTTCTTTCCTTCTTGATTGATTGATGCATACTCTTTGAAGTTAGACATATTTGTCTTGATGGCTGTATGAGTAAAAAAAAAATTATTTAATTGTGTCTGACTCGCTCAGAAGCATCATTTGGAAAGAACTGGCTCGACAGGTGAAGCAACCTGTGGCATTAATCACGCTTTATCAGGAAACACAGCGGAGTCGGCACTGCGTAGAAGCGCACGCATAGACCAGATAACATTACTTATTATTATTATTATTATTTTACTCATTTCCCGCATTTATTAGCTGGCAGAGATGAGCGCGAGCCTGAATGAGAAGTATGACAAGAACGTGCGTCCGCGCATCGACCTGATCGACTCTCTGCGCGCGCTCGGTGTGGAGCAGGACCTCGCACTTCCCGCCATCGCCGTGATCGGAGACCAGAGCTCGGGGAAGAGCTCGGTGCTGGAGGCGCTGTCCGGAGTCGCGCTGCCCCGCGGGAGTGGTGAGACAGCACTTAAAATATATAATAATAATAATAAAACGATGTAATATAATAATATATAATAAACGCATATTTTAGACCGGCTTAATACCTGGGTTCTTTTGCTCTTCTCCCGCTTATACTTAACAAAGCTTCTAATTATGATTATAATCCTGTGAAGTACGACTAACAAGCTTTGATCAGAAATTTGTAGTGCAAATGCATATGTAGCAAGCAGCATCTTGTGGTTTTTGAACTACAGATTTCTAAAATAGAAATGTACTATATATAACATTCAAATAAAAAAAAAAATATATAGTTTTGATCAGAGACGCATTTTAGAGTTTCTAGTATAATATGTTTATGATTAAAAATGAAATAAGTGTCACGTTTCTGGGGTGTGCGAGGCATAAATGCAGAGGATCCAGGTGGTTCAGGAAACGATATATTTTATTATTATAAAACACAAAACAGGGAAATTAAAAACAAATATACTTTACTGTAAAATAAACCAAAACACGCTTAAACAGACAAGACATACTCTTCAACTTAATGTAACAAATGCAAGACAAAAACTAGAACTCAAACACACCTTTTATAATTAGATTAATGATCAACTCGGATCAGGTGCGCGCCCACGTGACCTGACCGAGTTGCGAACTGGAAAAAGAAGTATAGAACTGAAACTAAAAAGAACTACACAAAAAGTCTTAGGGCCCTTTGCCGCCCTCTAGGGGTTATCCCTGACAATAAGATCAATATCTAACTCATGTAACAACTTTTAAATGGTTAATTTTAAGCGGTCGATCTGCACAAATATATTTTTTTTCATGAAAATAAAATAAACTCTATTTTTGTTTACTATATGAATGTTTTATCGGGCAGAACTAGTCCGGCATTTCTAGTTTCCAGTGCGGCAATGTAGTTGCTTTTTTGATCCTTCAGACGCTGAACAAAAAGGAAGAATCAAAATCGCTTTTTACTGAGCTACACTTTGCGATGAACCCTAATAGAGAAAAATGTTTTTTATTCTATCAAAATGTATAATTTAAGCGTTTAATCGAGGGAAAAAAAGTGGGTGTGGCTTTTAAGACCATAAAGAAAGTAAAATATGTATATGTGGGTAACTTATTTGCGGGTTTATTTGGGAAGCCCCGCGGGAGTGGTGAGACAGCACTTAATAAACACACACACACTACCGGTCGTCAACGTTTGGAAATACCTTTTAATTTAATCATCTTTTTTTTACATTGTCTAAGGCAACTGTCAATGCCTAAGGCAGGGGCGTCCAAATCCAGTCCTGGAAAGCCAGTGCCCAACACAGTTTGGTGCTTCTTCTTCTCAAACACAGCTGATTAACTAATCTGCTAATTACTAGGTTTAGTGAGTGCGTTTAGGTGTTGGTGAATTACAAACTGTGCTAGTCACTGGCTCTCCAGGATTGGATTTGGACACCCCTGGCCTAAGGCATCCTAAATATGCAATCATTTCCTTTGTACAGTTGATACTGATATACACACCCTGACAAAAGTCTTGTCACCTATCCAAGTGGTAGGAACAACAAATAATAACTTGACTTAGTTGATCAATTGGAATCAGAAGTGGCTTACAGTCTTATGCAAATGTTTAGGCACCCCTTGATAAAGAACAGATTTTGGTGATTTTTTTTTAATTGAAAAGATGTTAACACCGTCTCTCTTGGAAAGTCTTCCACAGTGAGAAATGTAATTAAGAGATGGCAGTTCAGGGGAACTGTGGAGATCAAGATGAGATCTGGATTTATTGACTGTGGTTAAATCTTTGGCATGCTGTCAGGCCAGGATGCATTTCAAGTGAAGGTTGGGTGTGCTTTGGTTCTTCCACACACCTGGGAACGTATTAATTACAGCATTTATCACAGGTGACGCTCTATGATCTGTGATCTTTTAAATCCTTTAAAGATGTTACCATGACTTTACATTCATTTTTGTGTATGTACGTTACTTCTGTTTAGTGACAAGACTTTTGTCTAAGCAAAGTCCGAACTTTCTGTACTAATTAAATAATTAAAAATCATGGCATGATAAGATTTTATTTTGGTAAAATAAGCGTAATCTAGAGGCCTTTGCCTTTCATATAAGCCACTTCTGATTCCAAATGATCAACTAAGGTATTGTTCAAGTTATTATTGCGCCAGGTGCATCACAGTGGTCCTTTGCCTGAGGATCCACCAAGAGATCGCATTCAGATTCTTGTTGTTTTGTATGAAAATATAGCAGATTATTTTTAACAAGGAAGTATGAGGATAGCTGGAACTAGGATGCCATTACATTCTCCAGCAGTGTAGTGGGTCTGGCACATGGACAGAACACACAGGTAAGCAGATGTTACTTGAAAGCTTTGGTTTAGCAGCAAAGTATGCAGTTCTTTGTGAATATGCTATATGCTGTATAAACGTAAAGTTGGCTCTTTACAGTAGCTGTCTCAGTGAGGGCGCCCCTGGAGCAGACAAGGTTAAGGGCCTTGGTCAAGGACTCAACGGTGACAACCAGACCCCCGACCTTCCAGTAACCCAGAGCCTTAACCTTTCAAGCTATTACTGTCCCATTTGCCTTTTTTTGAATTTTTGTACATGTTTACATTGAAAATGTGTACATGCGGTCTGTTACATGTAAAAGTGCAACTAAGTTGGCTCTTATTTTCGAGACTGTCAATTCATGTTGGTTGTATAAAAACACTGTGTAAAGACAGCTCGGTTTATTCATATAGAACCAATGTACAGATTTGTGTTAAGTACATTTAAGGTTTTTCAGTTATCATATATATATTTAATATTTATATTTAACATTTATCTTCATATATATTTTACATTTCAGGTTTATACTGAAACTTGTATTCATTTTTTTACATTTGTTGCCCACAGGAGTGTATCTTTAATGATCTGCTATTATATTTAATTATGTATCTTTAATTTATCTTTAATTATATGTAATTATCTGCTATTATTATACATATTATGTAGGTGTAGTGACACGATGTCCACTTGAACTCAAGATGAAGAAGAGCAGAAATGAAGACCTCTGGCATGGAAAGATAAATTACAGGGATTATGAGGGAGAAATTAAAAATCCGGCAGATGTGGAGAAAATGGTCAGAAAAGGTACTGCACAGTCCCAAATTACACTGAGAAATACTGTATGCTGTTTATCAGAATGGCTTTTATTACACGTGGTACATATTTGTAATGGCCAAAATCACAGCTCTGCATTATATTAAAAGTATAAAGAAATTATTATCAAGTCCTTCAAATTCTAGACACAATATGGCCAAAGATTTTGTTGAATTTTATTCTATGAACAAACATCACTCATTCACATCTATGGATTTTAATTGTTCAGTCAAATTTCAATAAAGGAACTGCTTCTTCTTCTTATATTTTATGATAATGATGATGAT
Organism: Clarias batrachus; assembly: GCA_003987875.1. NCBI lineage: Eukaryota > Metazoa > Chordata > Actinopteri > Siluriformes > Clariidae > Clarias > Clarias batrachus. The sequence continues at coordinate 13,189 of QMIH01000674.1, read as the reverse complement.
GATGATGATTATTACTAGAAGTAGTAGTAGGAAGAGTAGTAGAGGTAGTAGTAGTAATTTGTACTTTAGTTATTTCTCTATGGTATAATTTTATTGTTTTGATTAATCGTCTCTTCTACATGTGTTTTTAGCTCAGAATGAAATAGCTGGGGCTTTGGGTATCAGTGATGAGCTCATCACCCTTGAGGTAACATCACCCAATGTTCCTGACGTCACACTCATCGATCTGCCTGGTATTGTTCGTGTTTCAGTCAATGGACAACCAGAGGACATTGGAGAACAGGTCAATTACTTTATGGGTCGTTTATTTAATGTTATGTGGTATACCGATCAAATATAAGACTATAATAATACTGTAAACACAGACAAAATATAAACTAATAAAATATAAAAATAAACCATTATTCAAATGTATCAGCACATGCCTGATTTTCTTTTAGAGTAAGAGCCTGATACGAAAGTTCATCACAAATCAAAACCCCATCCTTCTAGTGGTGGTGCCATGTAACGTGGACATCGCCACGACTGAAGCACTAAGGATGGCTCAGGAAGTTGATGAATATGGCGAGAGAACGCTCGGTCTGTATTACACAACTTGTGATAAATATTCCTATTGTCTAACTTCATAAAATGTCATTTATCTTGTGTGTGTTTATAACAGGCATCCTTACAAAGCCTGACCTGGTGGATAGAGGCATGGAGGAGACAGTGTTGTCCATCATCAATAACGAGATCATTTACCTTAGTAAAGGATATATGATTGTTAGGTGCCGAGGACAGCAAGAGATCAAGGAAAACATCTCACTACATGAAGCTGTTAGGAAGGAGAAGGACTTCTTTACAAAACATCCATATTTCAGGTGCACATTTTTTAGCAATCATTTAAGTGTGACAAAAATGCACAAAAAAAGTTGTATATATAAGAAAGGTTTTGTCTGTACATTGGACCGAACTTACTCCCACTCATTTGAGGACGTGAAACCAGTCTTAGAAAGACAGGCAGACATGTACGTGAGCTTCAAACTGAAATTATAATATCACTGATTATATTAAACCTGATCAATTACTTTTTAGTTTTAACCTTTTAACTATTTCTAAAAACTCTTTATCCATAGACTATGTGTGACACACACACACACACACACACACACACACACACACACACACACACACACACACACACACACACACACACACACACACACACACACACACACACACACACACACACACACACTGTATATATGCGGTATATATTCACACACACACAAGAGGACATAATTATCATTTGAGACTTAAAAAATCAGAAATGAGTGTGGATTAACTCAGTAAGATGATGTGGTTTATATTTTTCACAGCATGCTGTATAATCAGAAAAAAGCCGCCATTCACAACCTGGCTGACAGACTGACACATGAACTTGTCCTTCACATTGAGGTAAAGATGGTTCTTTCAGAAAGTCTACACTCCATGTCATAAACTAATGTCCATACTCAATGGAATATTTGGCCATGTGTTTTTAGCAATCTTTACCACAACTAAAGGAGCAAATCCAGAGTAAGTTGGCTGAAACTCAGAGAGAACTGAATCGCTATGGCTCAGGGCCTCCTACAGATCCAGAACAAAGGATAATCTTCTTGACTGATGTGAGTTGCACACAACAATACGTAACAGGAACTAATAGTAAAGTTTGTGAAATTTCAAATAATGTTGTTTAACATGAATGTGTAAAAAAAAAAAGAAAAATCTAATGATTTTTTCTAGATTTCCTCTAAATTGAATAGGCCCATCTAGTCCTTGCTGGTAACCAGCATGCCCAGAGTTTTTCACAATACACCTGATGTACTGCTGCAAATATTGTCCATTGGACCTTTAAACAACAGATCCAAAATGACCTCATAGAACAGACAAGATTAATATTTAATACTAACATTTCTTAATATTGCCAAAACCTAAAACCAGGAACAAAAATGGAAAGAACCATTACAAACTAGAATAGAGTTTATAACTGTCACGTTTCTGGGTGTGAGGCATAAATGCAGAGGATCCCAGATGGTAGCGGAAAACAGTTTATTTTATTTAACATGAACACAAAACAGGGAAATTAAATAAACAAAGAGATTTTATAAGTGAAACGAAACCAAAACACGAATAAAGACACGAGACATTTAATTTCAACTTAATGTAACAAATGCAAGACAAAAACTAGAACTCAAACACACCTTTTATAATTAGATTAATGATCAACTTGGATCAGGTGCGCGCCCACGTAACCTGACCGAGTTGCGAACTGGGAAATGAAGTATTAAATAAACTAAAAAGAACTACACAAAAAGTCTTAGGGCGCTTTGGCGCCCTCTAGGGGTTATCCCTGACAATAACAAGAATTTTTTGTTTTGTTTTGTTTATTTTTATTTGGAAATAAAGGAAAATAGAAAAGGCATTCACGTCTATCCATAAAAATGTAATAAATGGAGACATGAAACCGATTTGCATAAACAGAAGACTTGTCAACAACTTGTGGAAGAAACACATCTGTCTGTGGGAAAACACACTGCACACACAATCATTGATTAACACCACATTCACATTATAGGACCTTTGCTGGGAGTTATTGCCACTTTCCCTGTACAGTCCTGACCTGATGCTCTAAGCCACTTCCACATATTTGGGCCCTTAAAAGAGATCCAGGGCATCATGTTACACTGATAACAGTTCTATTATTTGGCTCAATCAAAAGTTTGACCTGAATGCCTATTGTACAAAGGGCCTACAAAACTTTTCTCTAATCTCTTCCTCTATTGAATTCTGCTTTTATCTCTTATCTCGGTATTTACTTATGAAGATGCTAATGAGGTTCAACAATTTATTGAGAACATTAATCTGTCAAATATAAACACACATGGATAGGGTTGAGATCTTGATTTAGGTCAGGGCTTGGATGATTGGTTTACTGAAGTCAGAGGGGATTGTCATGTATGGGAACATAAAAAACACACAAAGATCATAATCTCAGAGACGATATAGGGCAGAAAATAAATGTAATAAACATAGAATGGAGAATAGATTCATTTAGGACATAGAAATTAAGAATAAAACTGTTTTTATTTTATTCTCTCTCTCATTATTAACATGCATTTTTCAAACTATGCTATCTGCTAAAAAATGAATTTAAACAGATCATAAGCTAACTTACTTTTCTTTAATGTGAATGGCTTCTGCATCAGCACACAGGACATTAGAATTGCTTCTTGTTTATGTGGACAGGGTATTAATTGTGGATAGTGACAGTACCTCGGTGTTTCCATTACTAAAATTTCTCAAAGCAAACCACTTTCTCTACTTTCAATTCAATTCAATTTTATTTATATAGCGTTTTTTAACAATTGACATTGTCGCAAAGCACAATCAAAAGAATTATTTAAATTTGTATGAAAGATGAATGTATATGAAACAACAATGAAAAACTCCCTGAGATGGTAATAGGAAGAAACCTTGAGAGGAACCAGACTCAACAATAAACCCATCCTCATTTGGGTGATAACGAATAGCAAAGATTGATCCACAGTCATACTGTGTGTTAGGAAGCTGGAAGATAATATGGAGTCCAGATCATTATTGACTATCAAGTGACTGCAGTCACATGTTCTCAGAGAACAACTGCCAGCATCAGTCGAGGCCAGACCCATCTTTGTGGAAAAGTGGAACCATCTCCAGTCACCACACGCATCCCAAGCGGACCACGCAGAGAATCCATGTGACGACGTTCCCAATCAGAAGTGAGACACCAGGATGAGTCAGACATGTCCAGAGGGGGTCTGGATCACTGGCAGCTCAGGAGCAACATCTGTAGCTCGACAGGGAGAGGGGAAGAGAGAGCAGAAGAGTAGGAGAGATAACAGCTAGGTACTGTATGGTCAGAGTTAGACAATGTATAATATGAATGTATATTTAGTGCAGAGTGTGAGCAGGGACTCCGGCAGAATTAATTATGACAGCATCAACTAAAAGGGAGAGACAGAAGGAAACACAGACATGAGGGCTCCCTGAGATGTAAAGCGACCAATGACTTCACCATCAAAGAGTGATCAATGAGAATGGGGACGACAGCATCTGAACTTACCAGTTCACCATAATACTCTACGTCCATGAGTCCCCCAGATCTGCTCCTTTACCTAAGGCAAATTTATTTACAAAAATGCTTGGTGAAATAAATAGGTTTTATGCAGCTAATCCAGGCAAGCAAAGCACAACATGCAATATAAGAGTCATAGCCATCAAAACAACAGTTGATGTTTATTAGTAATAATTAGCCACTACTTTTACACTCTGTGTGGACATCTTGTTCCTTACTCAAAGTCCTGTCCATATGCTGCTCTGTCCAGCTGCAGCAGATCATGTGATAGAGAAGGGCATCTGGCTTCACAGTTTGTTGGCGGTATGACAGCAGTCTCACCTGATTGGTTAATCCTTTAAGAATTTATTTTTTATTTTTTACTACAACTACAAATTGCCTTCCCTTGGCATGGTTCTGTCACACCTATCATAGTCTGACAATGTAAGTGTAAGATCTAATGTGTAAGTAAAGATCTAATAACGGAAACTTCAACACACTTTTATAAAACACCTGATAAGAGCGTCTGCCAAATGCCTAAATGTTAATATCCTGGCTTCGATAAAAGTGCAATACTGCGTTTCACCACATTTTCCTCACATACTGTGGGGGTGGCGCTGTTTCATTCACTGTACTCATCGAAAAAAGGGAAAAGAAGGCAGTTTCCTACCGAAACAGAACTATTAAACTATTGGTGTTTTCTTTTTAACTAAACTGACATGTACAGTAGGTAGAAAGACATTGGCCTCCGGGAGAACATGCCACTAGTATTCCACTAATAGAGCAACACACATTTGCATTTTCATCTGCATTGTAGCAAAATATTCTGTAAATTTGTATGCTACCATTGCTGTGCTGGCTTCAAGTGACCATTATAAGACTGGAAAGCATTCAGCATGAGGAAGTTTTTTTTTTTTCTTTAAACAACAACAATAAAAAAGACTAAATAATATTGTATATTATTTTCTAGAAAATAACAGCATTTAATCAGGATGCTATTAGCCTCACAGCTGGACAGGAGCTGAAGAGTATGCCACAGATCAACATCTTCTCAAATCTGAGGAGAGAGTTTGCCGAATGGAAGACTGATCTAGAGAAATCAGAAGTGAAATGTGAGTAACATGGGAGAGATCTTATATCACTGTGGCTGCATGTTAACCCTAGAATCCCTGAAGCCTAAAAAAAAACCCTCTGTCTACATCATCTTCAGACCAGTTTACAGTTATTAGGTTGTAGGTAATAGGCTGTAGGTTGATATGAGCCAAAAATATAGGGATTCTAGTGTTAAGAGCATTGCAGCTGTTGATGACATGAACTAAACTAACATACAATGACTTTATAATTAATTCTCACAATTGAAATAGTTGGTTACTGCTGTTACTCACTCAACCCCCAGCAAGAAATCACAACTTTAAACTTTGCCCCAGGTGCAGACTGAGGAATTTCCAACAGGGTCAGGATGAACAGAAAACACTGGCTGTGTAAATATAAAATGTAAAACAAAAAGCCTCATGTATGCATACATACCACTACCAGTGGTTATACCTATAAATGCAGACATTTGACATGTCTGTAACATTGTCTGCACTTTTGCTAAAGTAAAAATGTTAAGAAACATTATAATTGTATTCCATTATAACTACTGCTCTGAAGAGGGAAGGCCCCAGCATGTGTACATAGTAGAAGGAGGAGATGCTACTGTAGGTTGATATGAGCCAAAAATACAGGGATTCTAGTGTTAAGAGCATTGCAGCTGTTGATGACATGAACTAAACTAACATACAATGACTTTATAATTAATTCTCACAATTGTTTCATTATACAATCCCATTTTCAAAAACGTTTGGACAGTATTTATAAGTCAGTATAAGTCTTTTCACAATGTACTATATTCAAAAATCTACAACTCATTATTAGATGATTGACAATGTGGGTTTAATTGTTTGTTGAAAATATGCACTCAGTTCAAAACAGGTCGCTGGAACATCGTCCAAAAGTTGGGACATTTGACACTTTACTAATGTATGACATCACAGTTTCTGCTAATAACACTTTTTAAGCATCTGGACACTGAAGACACCAGTTGGTCAGGTATAGATAGTGGGATCATCTGTGGCACCTGTGCAATTCTACGGGTCTTGGTTGCTATATTTTGCACTTCAGGCCAGTCTTGCACCCATACTCTGTGTTTAACAGCCATTTTCCTGCTGGTAAATACAGGGATGTCTCTAAAAAAAAAAAAAGGTGTTTGGATGGCAGCTCATGTTGCTCTAAAGAACACATTACTGTATATGTGATGTGTGTAGTATATGTGATGATGACCGCACATATATCTAATTTACCCATGCCACAAGCACTGGCACAACCCCATAACATGACTGAAGTTAACTTTTGGACCTGACGCTAATAAAAAACTTGATTGGTCCTTTTCTTTGTTGACCAAGAGAACATGACAGAGGCTGTTTCCAAAAACTATTTGAAATGTTACTCATAGTCCACAAAACGCATTGCACTGTCCATCTCAAATGAGACTGAGCAAAGAGAAGTCTTTGATACCTCTGGAAAGTATAGGTGTATGAGTTCCTCAAGCCCCTTAAGTTGTCAAATGGTGCTAATGGACAAAGGTTTCCAAAAGTGCTACTAAGCCAACATCATGGTGGCTTTTAAAACAGGGTCTGAGAAAATGTGAAAAAGTATTTTTGTATTTTGGATTGAGATTTGATGGGTTTCCATGAATTTCTTGATGATCTTGTGTACTAACATTGGGGAATGTTATCCTGAAGGTATTGAATAATTTGCTGGTGCATCTGTTGGCTAATTAGTGAGCCTCATCACATTCTTCCTCTAGGATTATGCCTTTCTTTGAAACTCCTTATCTTCTCTTACATAATTGGTTCACCTGTTTAACAACACTTGTTTCTCATAACCAATTTCTAATTGTCATATTGTTATTAGTCTTAAATTCATCCTTTCATACTTTTTTGGAGGATATTGTTATTTGGAATGAGTGCATATTAAAAAAAATATTAAGCTCACATGGTAAATCATCAGTTTATGAGCTTTTTCACGTATAAGTGAAGAGAATTTTCAGATGACTCCTTCTTGTTTTTATTTTATTTAGAGTTTCTGAAAACTCATGATACATTTGTACAAATAAAAAATAACCATATGTATAACCACATCTGAACCCAGAAGCAAGTAATTGATGTAATAAGTTGTAAATAGGTAATAATTGTGACAATTACATAAACTATGTTTGGTGCTATACAGTATGAGTACCCACTTCTTACTGAATGACTATTGACGGATTGTAAGATGGACCATAGTTTATGTCATTAAATTCTATCCTGAATACTTTGGGGGAAAACATTCTAGTTAACCAGGTCATTGAGGAGGAACTGCAGGATTATGAGAAAAAATACCGTGGCAGAGAATTTCCAGGCTTCCTGAACTATCAAACCTTCGAGTTGATAGTGAGAAACTGGATCAAGCAGATGGAGGAGCCTTCTGTTGAGAGGATGAAGAACATCTCAGGTATATAGGATGGATTTATTTACAGATAATATTACTACTACTACTACTACCAGTAATAATAAAATATATTTATACATCTATATTTAGATAAATCTTTATTAATCATAAGGGCTATTAAAGTTTTTGCAGCAGCATTGAATGACACAGTAACAGACAATAGACGTTTTCCAAAAATAAATTAAACCTAGAGTGCTTCACAGCAATCCAATGGACGTGAAAACATAAAAGCAAGGCTAAAATTATAACATAATAAATAATAATAATAAAGTAAGGTTTAAAAAAACATAAGTGGCTGAAACACTTGTGCTTTTAAATAACCTGTGCTCTCACATATGGTAGCACGTAGAGCGAGAATGATAGTAAACCAAACCAGCAACTACAAAACAGATGTCATGCTTTTTGGACACATTAATCTCCAAGGCTGACAAAAAAAAATCCACTGAATGTTTTATTGCACATGTTATGTTTACAGACTTCTACCATTCTTTTTTTTTTTTTAGATCTCATTATGAGCACATTCATTCAGCTGTCTGAAGCCAACTTTTTAGAATTTCCCCAACTCCTTAAAATTGCGAAGGTAGGTCCTCATGTTGTACAGTATATGCCAACAAAACACCACAGATACCAATACCAACAATCTCTGTTTACAAGTGTTGGACCAAGAGCACAACATGACAACATACACCGCAATAAATACAAAAATAAGGCTAAAAAAGTTAATCAAGCTATTAGGGAGGATCATGTACAAATACTGTATTTCATACTGAGATGGTTCTTTGTTCTTCTAGACCAAGATTGAGAACATAAAGGAGACAAAGAAGTTGGAAGCAGAAAAAATGCTGAGGACTCAGTTTAAAATGGAGCTGATGGTCTACACCCAAGATAGCTTGTACAGTGATAGTCTGAGGAGGCTGAAGGACCAGGAAGAAGAAGAAGGGAGACATGCCTATGGCGTGGCCTGCCCTCCTAGTGGTGGTTTGTACAATCAGTCAGATATTAAAGATGCCATGGAGGAACTGACACGCCACCTGAAGTCTTACTACAGTGTAAGTCATTCTTACCAACAGTTAATTTCCTGAAAGTTTCATTGATATTACTGAATATTTCCAATGATATCTTCTTTAACTACAGTAAAAGGGCATAACCATGATGGGTAGTGCATTCTATATCTCAGGCTCCTATGAAATACTAATTTTAAGTAGTAGATGCTTTAATTTTAAACAAATCATTATAGTTCAAGAATATATAAAGACAACACATTCCATTAATGTTCAATCTGAACTGTGTTGAGATTAATACAGTTCATTAATATATGTTTAAACTTAAAAAATAACAACATCTATAATAATAATAATAATAATAATAATAATTAAAACTGGTATTTAAATACAAACACAATACCCGATAATTACCTTTAACCAAAACACCGCAATGAATTACAGGATCAGCTAAATTAAAGGATAATGCTGTGTATCATTACAGGCTATCATTTTTTTTTAAAATTCTTCCTTATTTTTAATTCCTCTTGCATGCATTTCTCTTCATGGTAAAATTGTAAGGCTAACCTTACTGATATTCTTCCAATTCTTCACCATGGTACACCACTTTTGTTTATTCACCTTTTTCTGTTGAGGTTTTCTGCACTGAATTTAAGTTGTCTTGTACTTGCATTACTGGCATTTGTATTTGTCTCAGTCTTTTACACTGGGCTCTGGATGAAAGAAGTTACACCTTCTTTTAGTAAAATGAAGCCCACTAGTTTAAGCTAAGTTTCAACCACAGTAAGGATCTAATTGTTTGTGGTCTCACTCATGAATTTGTGTGGCTTTCTTTTGAGCTCAGTTATCACATGGGCCTAACTAACCTTCTTAGACTCAGCCTTGACTTCACCTCGACTATCAGCGGTCTTGACAATCTTATTTGACAAACTTGTAATTACTGTCAAAAATCTAAAAATCTTAAGACCACATACATGGCTTAGTTGACTGACTCTCTAAGAGGTAAGTGGAATAAATTTTTTTTTAATGTTTAAATTTTTTATTCTTTACTGAATGTGTGTCTAGATTGCAAGTAGGCGACTGGCTGACCAGGTGCCACTGGTGATCAGGTACATGATGGTTCAGGAATCAGCAGTGCAGCTGCAGAGAGAAATGATGCAGCTCATGCGGGACAATGACATTAATTTGCTGCTGGAAGAAACTGATGACATCCACTTTAAACGCAACAACCTAAAAAGCCGCCAGAATCGTTTGAAAGAAGCTCTCAAAAGAATTGTCATGTTTTAGACTTAATTGTCAGTGCAAAATTAATTATGGGAAAAATGGAAATATTGAAAAAAATGGTATAACTGCCAATCAAAGATAAAAATATCCACTTTTTGATTAAAAACTACTTACCTAACACAGCTAATTAAAACTCAGTTTATTTAGAATGGTCTTGACTCAATCTCTTCCCGCCATCTCTTCCCCCAATGCGGTGCGAAATGTAATTTACATGTAAAAACCGGTTCGATCGGTGCTCAGACGATCTGTAACTCTCCACCATTTTCACAATCTTGTCATTAGTTTGTCTAACGACTGCTCCGACCTATTTTACCTTTTTTTCGCTTTTTAAGTTAACTTTCAATAACTTTAATCCGGCTAATTCACCACCATTGAGTGCATTAAGTACGATAGAGATACTCTTATTTCTATTGGTTTACAATGTACTCACAATTCGACGTTTTTAACTCCGGATCCGAGCTGGCCGAGTGAGATCCTGAGGGAAAACAAAGGACGCGACACGAAGCGGTGGCCCCGAGGAAAACGAGCCGGCGTCAGGAACAGGCTGAAAGCCCGTGCACACCGCACACCTCTGCCTAGCATCCTGCTCGCCAATGTCCAGTCCCTGGAAAACAAGCTCGATGACCTCAGGGCCAGGATAAAGTTCCAGAGAGACATTCGGGACTGCAACCTTCTCTGCTTCACCGAGACATGGCTGAACCCAGCGGTGCCGGACCACGCCATCCAGCCGGCCGAGTTCTTCTCGGTTCACCGCATGGACAGGAAACGGGACTCGGGGAAGACAAGGGGAGGTGGCGTGTGCTTAATGGTGAACAGCAGCTGGTGCAACAGCGCGAGCGTTGTTCCTCTCGCACGCTCCTGCACACCTAACCTGGAACTACTGTCCAAGTGTCGTCCTTTTTATCTTCCTCGGGAATTTACATCGGTCATAATCAGCGCCGTTTATATTCCGCCACAAGCAGACACGGACACCGCCTTATGCGAGCTGCATGAGGCTCTCACACTACACCAGACCCAACACCGGGACACTGCGCTTATTGTGGCGGGGGACTTTAACAGTGCCAACCTCAAACGCGCAGCGCCAAACTTTTATCAGCACATCACCTGCCCGACCAGGGGTGAAAGGACACTGGATCACTGTTACACATCAGTTAAGGACGGCTACAAGGCACAATCTTGTCCATCGTTTGGGACATCTGACCACGCCGCCATCTTCCTCATGCCAAAATATAAACAAAGGCTTAAACAGGAACTTCCGGTTCAGAGGTGGCCGCGCTTCAGGACGCACTTGATGACGCAGACCGGGACATGTTCCGAAACAGCTCCGATGACGTCAGCGTGTTTACGGAAGCGGTTGTGGGATTCATCGGGAAACTAGCGGATGATACCGTACAAAAAACGACCATCAGAACGTTTCCCAATCAGAAGCCGTGGGTGGATAAAACCATTCGCGACGCTCTGAGATCTCACACCACTGCCTACAACGCGGGGCTTGCGTCGGGGGACATGGACCAGTACAAGGCTGAATCTTATAACGTCCGGAAGGCGGTGAAGGAGGCGAAGCAGCGCTACGGAAGGAAACTAGAGTCACAACTCCAACTGAGTGACTCTAGGAGCCTGTGGCAGGAACTAAGGACAATAACGGATTTAAAGCTCCAACATCCGGTACGACGAACGCGGACATGACTCTGGCAAATGAGCTGAACACCTTTTATGCTCGCTTCGAGGCTGCAGCTAAAGCATTGCTAATGCTAGCGTTGCTAACGGCTGCAGACAGGAAGACACTGCCAGCACCGGAAACGCCAGGAAAGCGGCTGGACCAGACGGCATCTCGGGTAGAGTCCTCAGAGCCTGTGCAGACCAGCTAGCACCTGTGTTCACAGAGATATTCAACCTCTCTTTATCTCAGTCGGTGATCCCCACATGCTTCAAAGAGTCCATCATTGTTCCTGTTCCGAAGAAACCCCATCCTGCTTCCCTCAATGACTATCGACCTGTAGCCCTCACATCAGTGGTGATGAAGTGCTTTGAACGGCTGGTCAGAGACTTCATCATCTCTTCACTAGCAGACACACTGGACCCACTACAGTTTGCCTACCGTTCAAACCACTCCACAGATGGTCTCCTCATCTACTCCATATTGCTCTCACTCATCTGGACACTAGAAGGGGGAATTATGTGAAAATGCTTTTCATCGACTACAGCTCAGCATTTAACACCATAATTCCCTCTACACTCACCACCAACCTGGAGCACCTGGGACTCAGCGCATCTTTATGTCAGTGGATCTCCAATTTCCTAACTGGGAGACCACAGGCTGTAAGGATGGGCGGTCATGTCTCCTCCTCCATCACTCTCAGCACTGGAGCACCACAGGGTTGTGTTCTGAGCCCTCTACTGTACTCTTTGTACACACACGACTGCGTAGCCACTACCAACTCGACCACTATCATCAAGTTTGCTGATGACACCGTCGTGGTCAGCCTGATCACTGACAACGATGAGACGGCCTACCTGAAGGAGATTGGAAATCTGGAGAACTGGTGTCAGATGAACAACCTCCTTCTCAACGTCAGCAAGACAAAGGAGTTGATAGTGGACTTCAGCACAAAGTAGAAGAGGAACTACCAGACCCCCGTCATCAACAAGAGCCCAGTAGAGAGAGTGGACAGCTTTCGTTACCTCGGTGTTCACATTAAGCAGGACCTGTCTTGGTCATGTCACATCAACACCGTGAAGAAGGCCCGACAGCGTCTCTACCACCTCAGACGCCTGAGAGACTTTAGACTGCCCTCCAAGGTGCTTAGGAACTTCTACTCTTGCACCATAGAGAGCATCCTGACTGGAAACATAACGACCTGGTACGGGAACAGCACCATGCAGGACAGGCGAACTCTTCAGAGGGTGGTGCGATCAGCTGAGCGCATCATCCACACCAAGCTCCCTGATCTGCACTCGATTTACAGCAAGCGGTGCTGGACCAAGGCCAGGAAGATCATGAAGGACCTCAGCCACCCCAGCAATGGACTGTTCTCTCTGTTGAGGTCAGGAAAGCGCTTCCGCTCCCTGAAGGCCAACACAGAGAGACTGAGGAGGAGCTTCTTCCCGCAGGCGATACGGTCTCTTAATCAGTACACCACACAATACTGATCCATTTTGCACATCCACACATGCTTCTGCACTCACTCTAGACATCTAGACATCAGGACATTCAGGTCATTCGCTCACTAGTCCTCACTGCACACCTGCTCACTCATGG
>QMIH01000673.1:384827-408095 GCA_003987875.1 Clarias batrachus | reverse complement strand
TAACATAACATAACATAGCATAACATAACAGGTTACATAAGCCCTTTATGACCGCTGACAAAAGCATGCACAGTATTTGAAGACTAACAAGTGTGATAAAGAACAGGTTTATTTAAATGTCAGGTTGTCATAGCATTCACAGTAATAAAGTCGACATTCAGTAGATCAGCTTTGGTGTAGATTGACTTGACATAGCACCTAAGTACAGTGACAAAAGCTCTGTATGTGACACCTGAACATACTGTACATTTAACACACATTAGTATTTATAAATGCTTATTACAACAGGCATAAGCTGTAATAAAGAAGTTGGCATGTAGCTTCTGTAAAGGGTTATGACTACTTTAAGACAGTCGCGGGAAAATGCGAGTGCAGTTCGTATGAAGCACGGAGCAGTCATTAGATGTACAAAAGTTTTCTCTTTTAACTGAATCACCTTTTCGAAAAAAAAATAAAAAATAAAAATCTACCTCTGTCAACTTTCAGTGAGAGCGGGCTCGTGTCTAGTCGGAGAGTCTGGCAAACCACGAAGGAACAACACTACGATCGGGAGAAGAGATGTAGTGTGAAAGCAAACAGGTCAGGCGGAGTGTTAGCAATGTCAGTTTGTTAAACGCCTCTCGCTGACAGCGTGGAATTCCATTATGATGGTAATATCCACGCTGCTCCGAGTGTCCTCTTCAACGCGGCATGGCCTCGCTCACACAGCACCGCCTCGGGCTACTGCCCAATGCACGGCGTTATTTCTCTCAGAAAGGCGATGGAGAAATAGGCCAGCGCACCTCGCCTGCGGAGCGTTCATAATTAAAACGCTGAAAGCAAGCCAGTCTGTGGAGTCAACCTCGCATTAACCAAGCTTTTAAGCTTAATTGGGTGCTAAAAATCTTTAACGTACCTGTCAAGGGTTTCGRAAGGGGTTCGGTGTGATGAGGCATTATGAAGTTCCCTTTTTAAAAAGAAAATAAACTGCTTGTTATGATGAACCACCATCGGAGGAAAGCATCAGCGTGTTTGCTAGCTGCGGGAAAGGCTTTTAAATACTTTTGCAAAATTCTTCAGCCGCATTTGCACCACAGTATCACTAAATGCATTGCGTTGCCATGACAACTCAGAATGTACCTTTTGGCGCTACGAGCACCGTGTCAGCATGCTTCATCATTTCTGACAGCTTATGACAATGCAGCTAATGCACTTTTTGTACTAGTTACATTAGAACACATGACAGACGGTGCGTTTTCTTTTATGACAGCCCAACACATCGCATTAACATATTTACAGTACATTGGATCAAATTGCATTATAATGTGTCCATAAGGCGTTATATGATGTCAGGCTGACATAAGATAAACCTACATTTACATCCAACAAGTATTTGCTGTAATATCCACATTGATCTCAATTTGACATAGCACCTACAGAAAGTCATGTGACATAAGCCCTATATGACACCTGAAAATTATATACATACTGTAAGTATTAACAAAGTCTTATTCCAAAACCCATTATCTGTTAATAATGTTAATATAGCACATAGTATGAATAAGGTGCAATAATACAATTATATATATATATATAATTAATTAATCACAATGTCAGTGACACTTGGCAAGAACCTACATAAATATTTATAAGAGATAAACACTGCTTTTGATGTATTTAAGGAGGAGTTGACATACTGTAAGACCTGATCTTTTCATGTTATAACAACTGACTATGTACAGTAGCTGCWATGGACGACTGACATAATAGTGATGGAATGTAAGATAGAGAGAACAATCTATTATAATCTATCTATAATGTAAATTATAATTTATTATAAATGATTTCTTCAGCTGTAAGGAAGTTCATATGTTCATTTGTTTCTTATGTAGCCTTATGACTACTTAAGAAAAAAAAAGGGAAAAAAAGAACATAAGTTGTGTTTGGAATAAAAAATATAGAAGGTATGATTTATTTTGGTCACAGGAGGTCACAGACCTGGTTTACCTTCATCATATTAGAGTGAAATGTATTTATTTATTTATTTATTTATTTGTATACGTTTGTTTGTTTGTTCATTTAATTAATACTTTCCAAATAATTGTTCTGTTACGAGCACTTTATTACTTGTCAAGTTTACAGTGTGCTTTAGTGTTAAATATTATGATACATTATAATACGTTAACCTGCCACATAATTAGGTACACCTGCTGTTAGCACAAATATCTCATCACATGGCTGCAACTCAAAGCATTTAGGCATGTAGGCAAGTTCACCATTAATGTTCAGCCTCTGCACGTGGCATGGTGGTTGGTGCCAGACAGACTGATCTGAATATTTCCAAAACTGCTGATTTTCCGGGCATTTTAACACACAACCAGCTCTAGTGTTTACAGAGAAAAATCTGAAGAAAAAAAGAGAAAACACCCAGTGAGAGCAGTTCTCTGTCGTGTTGATGCCGGAGGTCAGAGGAAAACGGTCAGACTGGTTCGAGCAGATAGAAAGGTCACAGTAAGTAGTGGTGTGGTAGTATGGTGTAGTGGTGGTGTGGTGGTGTGGTCTACACCACTAGTCTTTTTGGCACACTTTGAGCCCCGTTGGTACCAATTGAGCATGGTTTAAATGCGACAGTCTACCCGAGTATTGCTGCTGTCTGTGTCCATCCCTTTATGAGCACAGCATACCATGAAATATCACAAAGGTAAAATCAATTTAAAGTGGTTTCCCGAAACATGACAGTGAGGCACTCACGCTGCCTCCACAGTCACCTGATCTCAATCCAATCAGGCATCTTTGGGATGTTTTCCAACCGAGTAGATCAAGGTAAATCAATTATAATTATTCATTTTTCAGGGTGAGCTGTATCTGGTGCTTACACATCAATGCTCTTGTTCAGGGTCAGTGCAGTTATTTCCACTGTTACATAATCAAAGCATGTCTTTAAAAAAAAAAAAAAAAAAAATATTATAACTGCTTGTGTACAAGAGGATCATTGATCTTTTAAAAAAATAAAAAATGGAGAAATATTGATTCGATTCACGCTGGGACAACCTTCTTTTAATCGTGTACTCTATTCATATGAGGTCTTCCTGACGATTGGTGTTATATGAAGGAGAGAGTTGTTGTACCGCCAAATCCTGATCGTTTCGTGAATTTGTGCTTGTAATTATCTTGTTTTTACAGGAGCTGGCTCTCCAAACCAAAACCTTTGTGCGCTTTGTACCACTTTAAGCGCATCCATTTTCTCTCATTAAACCGAATAAAGTAGTGAGCACAACGTAATTGCACATGCATAATTAAATCCCGGGACATGATGGATTTCACACCATCCGACACGAGCACACTCCAAAAAAAAAAATTAAAAAAAAAACCTCCTAATTAGTCCTTTCCTAAAGTCCCTGATGACTCCAACCTCGACAAACTTCTCATGCAAGAACATCAGCCCCACCCCTGCCGTTCATTTTCGTCTCATTACACCCCGACATGCCTTCCTTTTGTTGTGACTGAGTTGTCCGTAGTACCGGTGGGAACAGAGACAAGGGATGAGGACAAGCGGGTCCCTGAAGCAGGTGTTCGTTTGTACAAGCCGTCTCAGCACAGAAGGCAATTAGCCATACAAGCACTGCATACAGGGCTGTCAGGGTTGACCCAGGGGGTAGGAGGCCAGGCTAGATCAAGAGATCGCCATTTGTTTCCTGACTTTACATGACATGAGCAGTATTGATAACGGATGGAATCCATGTTCTGTTCGGCAAGTTGCATTTATTTAATACAACACTGGCTCAATAATGAACGTAGCTGATTATGAGTACATCTGTGATACATCAGATTGGTTTTCATAACCAATCCGATCCATTTCAAATGAAAAACCTGGTGAGCATCGCATAAGTTGTCAAAACACAAAAAAATTGAGTTACATCAAATGTTTTAAGTAATGATGTTTCCAATTTTCAGTTTTTGAGTCTGTTGTACCCATTCATACTGTATTAATCGTTCTTTACTTGCATTATCGAGTCGCCTAACTCGTACTATTTAATAGTTGTTTTTAGTCGTTGAAAATCATATAAATTGCTGCTGGTCTTTCGGCGATGGGGCGCCCCAGCAGACGATCCGGTCCGCACACAAGCTTGGCACAGATTTTACACCAGACGCCCTTCCTGACGCAACCCTCCCATATCATCCGGGCTTGGGACAGGAACCTCATCCAGTTGTTGGGAATCGAACCCGGGCCTTTCACATGGCAGACGAAACTCCTCCCACTGAGCCACCGGTGCCCTACTGCCCTGATGACGTCAGACACAAAATCACTAGTCTGAAAGATTTTAACTTGGTGGAACTTTAAGGTGACAGTTACTGTTACTGAAGTACTTACAGTTACTTAAAATATCAAATTTGTTCAGCTATTTCTACAAACTCATCATTTCTACAAACTCATAAATACCAAAACGTTCTAAATACTCATCAAGGTCTATTAATTTGAACTAATTATCTGAAGTAATTATTTAATTTAAGAGTACTCAGTATGTTTAATTACTTTGAGCATTAGTGTTTACAGTGCACTTCACCCTTGTGAGGCAGGAGTCCCTCTGCTGCAGGGTCCTGTATCATGGATAACCACAAAGAAATGCTTTCCTTTACTTCTTCTTTTATGGATATTGATAAATCAAGCATGAACCTAAACTTTGTTACTGCAACTGGTTTGGAGTCCCAAAGGGCTCCCAACAAATCCCACCTGTTCCTGAAGGTATTCGGATCAATCCCACCCCCTCCTTCCAATTCTCCAACCTCCAAAGGAACCCTCACCAATCCCACCCACTCCTGAGTGGATTTCCTCCAATCCTCCAGGCACTAAAGGAATCTCATCAACACTGAAAAATAATTATGACTAACCCTAAATGCAGAAAGATTCTGACCTGTCCTACATACTCTCAAAAATCCAGACCACCCTGTCTGCTCCTGAGGGACTCTTGAACAATATATTACCTAATGCCAAAGGAATACAGACCAGTTCGATATACACCGAAAGAAATTACAGTATAACTAATCCTACCTGTATACTCCCAAATGACTAATGCTACCTGTCCTCAAAGGAATCCTAAACAAACCCATCTGGACTTGAAGGACCTTGGACGAATCCCACCTGCTCCCAAAGGAATTCTGCTCAATCACCTGCAGATGACACCATGTGGGGTTTAAAGACGTAGCGTGGACACAAGTGGCTGAAGCTGGTTGGGAATTTCCTGGGAAATAATAATGCTAATCGAGGCATAATGGGTAATAACATGAAACATTATGGCAGATATTGTGATAATGTGATAATGGTGACAGATAATACGCTAACTTCATTCATATGAACTGATAGCAGCAGATCTTCTTCTATATGTCATGACATAGCAATGTCAGTCTTATGACACCGGGTTCAAGTAAAAAGGTATTGTTTAGTGATGTGTAGTTTAAGATGACTTTTTCCTCAAGCTGTGCCTGGATCTTTGGAGAGACGCTATTGACTCAAGGCCCCCTAAACAGCCTCATGCTCATGAATATGCTCACGACAATGTTGAAATTTCACCATGCATCATGTGGATTTTCTCAATTTCTGACATTTAGAGATTTTTCCCCCCTGGCGATAAACTCCTCAAGTATTATTACCTTGAGCAAAAACCCAATAGTCGTAATGCCAAGGTTTTCCGCATTTCACCCTAACCTTCTCTTATGCAAAACACAGCATGCACTTTTGATTATTATAGCTCGCACGCAAAACCCATTTGTCAAACCTGCACATGCAATCATCTGCAGCTCCCCAGAAGATGCGGAAAAGACACCTATTTTTTTTTTTTTTTTGCTTCCCTTTTCTGATGACATTTATATAATTGGAATAAAACGACATAACAGGAACATCATGTCTGCCTCACAGAGCTCGTTTTCTCCTCAGCTGATCCGAAACTGTTCTCTCTTGGATAAACTTTTATATATACAGTACAGACCAAAAGTTTGGACACACCTTCTCATTCAAAGAGGTTGAATTTGTATTACGGCAGGAAAAAAGCAGCTAAGTGAAGAAAAACGAGCGGGCGTCATTACTTTAAGAAATGAAGGTCAGTCAGTAGGAAAAATTGGGAAAACTTTGAAAGTGTCCCCAAGTGCAGTCAGAAAAAGCATCAAGCGCTACAAAGAAACCGGCTGACATGCGGACCGGCCCAGGAAAGGAAGACCGAGAGTCACCTCTGCTGCGGAGGAGAAGTTCATCCGAGTCACCAGCCTCAGAAATCGGCGGTTAACAGCAGCTCAGATCAGAGAGCAGGTCAATGCCACACAGAGTTCTAGCAGCAGACACATCTCTAGAACAACTGTTAAGAGGAGACTGTGTGAATCAGGCCTCCATGCTAGAAGATCTGCTAGGAAACCACTGCTAAGGACAGGCAACAAGCAGAAGAGACGCGTTTGGGCTAAAGAACACAAGAAAGAACACTCGCTGAATGAGAAGGGGTGTCCAAACTTTTGCTCTGTACTGTATGTATTGGCAAGCAACATGTGCAACACGTCAACTTAACACATAGCAGCCTGTGCTTGGTTAGTAACTGTGAACAGCTTAGAGCTTGACAAATACAACTTTCCTGTAGATTGTATAAATTTCAATAAAAATAACAGACAAGCGTGACGGAAGTTCTGCAAGGACCACCAAAAAAATTCAACATTTTTATATATATATATATATATATTTTTATATTTTTATATATTTTTATTTTATTTTTATTTTTTATTTTTTTCTTTCACCACAGTGGCTTAAGGCGCAATTCCTTTAACAAAATGAATAAGCAGATTAATTCATGTACAAAAAAATTTCAAAAGCAAATGAGTTACATATTAAGTTCAATGCCCCATTTAAAAAAAAAACTCTTTCAACACGAATACAGAGATATCCATCATTCTTAATTGTATCTTTCCGTTATAAGCACATAAACATAACATGCTTGCTGTGCTTGTTTGCCCTGATGAATGTTCAGTTTGGGGCGATTCTGGCTAAATGTGCAAAATAGACTGTGGAGAAAATGTGAATAGAATAGATATCGCAGAATTAGAGATTATGTGTGTAATTTAATACAGCTGGAGGGCGGGTATTAAATTTGCAGAGCGGCATTTACATCCTTCGATGCCAAACATTCTCTTTTTATTAAACTTTCTCAAAATAATGCTTCAGTGTTTAAAAATAATGAAACCATTGATCGTGAGATGGTTTATCAAAAACGACTGTTGAAGACGGCTGAACGAGGGCCGCTCAAGTTAAAGTGGGACTTTTTGCTAGCGCACAGTTCTGAGAGTAAAAACTCCTTTTATTTCTCTCTACTGTTTAATCTCCTGCTACACTAATGCACTTATGCCAGTGTTTCACCAGCGCTTGGACACCATCAAGGTAGAACGTTTTCTCAGTACGTAAGAGCCACGATCATACTGCCTGCCTGCTTCACGTCTGAAACGCCGGCCTCCCAGGAATTCCTTTGTGAAATCTGGTGAATAAAATGCATGTGTTGTGTCCATTTCAGTTACTACACACAGAATCCGGCAGAATCGTCTCCTGCTAGTGTGAAAGCAGTGAATTCCTCGAGCCGCAGTGCGATTTTAAGATGCAGGGTCATTACTACTCCTCCATCTGGTTTTCTCACAACTCTGAAGGACTGCTGAAGTAGATCATTTGTATGTGCCAAAGCCTTTGGTACGTTGGTCTTTGGCTGGGTCTTCTTCTCAAACTCTGTGTGCATGCAGTATGGTGCGACGAGGTGAGGTGCAGACTCCAGAGCGAAGTAGGGTGAGCTTTCATGTAATGAAAAGGAGGAAGATGATTGATTAGACACCTGAGCAAACCCCTCCCCGTCTACTGACCAGAGGATGATTGGTGATTCTTCAGGAATGTCTGGAGACGGTGTGCAAATGTTTCTTCAGGCTTTTAAGCGCAGGACAAATAGCAGCTGTAGGTTTTCAGCCTCACTCAAGCCAAGAAAACAAATCTCGAACAATCGGAAAGGCACTTCTGAGGCATGGTGAAGCTTTCAGACCACTTCTAGGTCAGGATGGTGAACTCTTCACACTGGAGGAGTTCATGCTTTGTGCTTTCTCGGTAACATGACAAGCTGCATTCTGGTTTATTAATATCTAGTAGAAAGAGAAAACAAGAGAGGCCGGTGAGGGAGCAGTTTGTTATCCAGCTTCTACAGCTGAGCGAGAGCAGGACAGGAAATAAATAAATGGATAACAATTTGAGACAAGCTGTTATAGGAAAAGAATGAACTCCGTCGTGGTGAGAGTGATGCTTTTTCAGAGAGTTACCCTCATCCAAGAGCCTTCTCGACATTCTAAGCAAACAATAAATAATAGTTTGAACCATGCTGTGGTCTGAGTCAACTCTCTTACCACTCACCTCATTTGACTGAAAGCCTGCAAATAGCCACGAGCCTCCTACTGTTCTGAAGCATCAGCAACTTTCCAGACTTTCATAATTACATTCTATAAGGACTTCTGTCTGATCATAAACCCAGGTTTAAGATTTGACATTTCTCTGAACTTGTTATTATCGCTACTTACAGTATCTGGCTAACAGAAAAAGACTTCACCCATGTGCGATTCTCTTTAAAAGGTCTAAACACAAGTTGCCATAAACTGCAATTACTAAAACCAGGCATGGAATACACACTTAATGTACGTAACACTTTTAGAGCTACAATAGTCTTCCTAATGTTCCTAAAATGATCTTTTTTAAAAATCCTGTCTAAGAACTATAAAGGGCCTAAAAGAGAACCTTGGAGGACACAGAATTGAAATCTTTTACATGATAAAGAAGTGATTTTTTAAACCCTTTTTGTACCATGGACCATTTCTTTGTAAGGCAATTTGCCACAGACCGGCCATCACACCCTCGTAACAAAGCATAATAAATACAACATAACATAGCGCAGAATCAGTGTGAGCCCTGAACTTGTTTTTCTGTGACAAGACGGTCCCATTTAGGGGTGAAGGGAGACAAATGTGTTCCTTTAATTCAGTGTGCTCCATACTATCATTTTCCTTCTTGTTGCAGACAACAGATAGGAAACTAAAGTAGGGTTTGAAAAAAAAAAAATTCTAATATTTCTATTTAGTCTGGAACATTGAGTATGAGCTGATGGCGAAATTAATTTGATATTTTTCTTTAATAAAGGACACATATTATGCAAAATTCTATTTTTATTTTTGGACATTCATATAAGCATTTATTCTATGTGTAGACATGTAAAATATTAAAAACAAAATCATCCTCTTTTAAAAAAATAAAAATCCACTTTTGTCTATAAATGTGCTAGAACATGCTGTTCATCGTGATATGATGTCATTCCTGGCAAGAAAGAAAAAATACGAAATAGCAAGGACATTTTGCATAACCCCTCATCCAGGCTTGCTTCGTTTCGAGACTAGTTTTGTAATATGTCAACAGGTGTCAGTACACATTTGTATGTACAGTCACAGACAGCACCGACCATCATAAGTCAGTGTGCCAAAAGACATTGTCCGGTGTACATCCAGCAAAGCCTACAGACAGGTTTGAATGCATCAGAGACGGGACATACGGCAAAAGCTGCCAGATCTGTGGCTGAGAAAAACTGGATGCTTCTTGACCACAATGCATCCTGTCACCGAGCACATGAGTTTCTCTCCAGAAACAACACGATCTCACGTCCGCACCCACCTTACTCACCAGATTTGGCTCCTGTGGACTTCACCCTCTTCCCCAAGATGAAGATCCAGCTCAAAGGTTTGACATTTTGATAGCATTGCAAAGATCCAGTGCAAAAGCTTGACAAGTCGTTTATTGCTGTGCAAGGGGACTGTTTTGAAGGTGATAGATAAAGAACTGTCTTGTAAAATGAGCTAATCTCAAAGGTTTTTGATACCACCTTGTATTTTCCATCAAGTCCTGTTTCCTGTATTTTGATTGGTTAGAAACATGAATAAATACCAATTAGTGTGTGGGGGAGGGGCAGTAGTTTATTTACATTTAAAGCTATGGACACTGAAACGGCGTGTTTAAAACAGAATTGTAATACATCAGAAGATATTTCAGAGGCGGCAGGACACTTGAATTGTATTTCAGCTAAAAGATTAACAGACAGATTATGAGGCTCATGTTAAATTGCTTAAGAAAAGAATAAATACCTTCAAATAGGGTTTCTTAAAAATAAATAAATATATATATATATATATAAAATGTACACAGTAGAGGTCCAGGATTAATTTGTTAAAATATACAGTATTTGAGGATTTGTGCTTCTAAATGAACACAGAAATGTCGACGTTGCCAGATTGTTAAGTGCGTCACCAGTTTTTCGAGCTTCCCACTGTTTACACCAGCTGTTAAAAAAAAAGAAAAGAAAAAGACAACAACAACTCAGGACTTTCCTCCTTGTTATCGAGCATGTGACTGAGAGTGTGTGGGGAGATTCATGGGAGACGCTGTAAATCTCACCCCCTGCTCAACGCCATTTGTTCACTTTCATTGTGCCAAGACACTCAGGACAAGCAGCAGGTCGCCACGTTTAGACACCTAACAAGCCCGGAGCTGTGATCCGGCCAGATCCTGTTGTAGAAAACATATATAGGTGGTATACGCCAGGTCGACGTGATGTCTCCTGCCGAATGAGCATCCCGCTTCCACAGACATGAAAACAATATTCCTTTATTCTGCGGCATTTCCGAGCCCATGCATGATGCATCAAAGGCATACATAATTTAGAGGAACAAGCAGAGGATCAGTCTGGTGCACTGCCAGAGCGTTTTCTCCTCTGTCTCTTGGGGCGACAAAACAAATTTCAGCATGTGTAGACAGATGGACGGCAGGGTAACACGCCACCACTTATCCAAACTGTAGACACCGGAGCTTGGGTTGTCATAGAAACCTACAGGGAGGAAAAAAAATAACACCCGCTGCTAGACTTTAGTGACGACTGAGGTGGAGGAAGGTTACCGATGATTGTGCAGAAGTGCATGAACAATAACTCTTACCATATATTATTTTATCTATATATCTATCTTTATAGATAGATAAAATAACAGATAAAATGAGTAAAGGACCTGCTTACACAACCCATTAAAAGTGACAATACATGTATGATACATTATATAACATTATAAATGCTTTATGAATGCGTTTATATGAATGAGATATTAAGAATATATTCGTAGAAGATGTTATTATCACTTCCTATTTCTATGGATGTAATACGTATGTGAAACTATTTATATAACAGTTATATACATAGTTACATAGTTATAACATTTATATCGCGTTACACGATGCATTGTAGTAAGTGTATAAGTTATTAGGGTAATAACACTTTTTAGCACCGACATCAAAGTGACCCTGTTTGTACTGTACATTATAACTGAGAAAAGAATATTAGAAAATCATTTTTACAAAATTGTATGCTTTCTGAATGAGCTCATTAGAGTGTCCATGACTGATGGTAATGCATTAATAAACTTCTTTGGTATTGATGACATAATGTCTTATAAACACTCTTATAATTTATTCCGGTAATCATTTATAAATCCATAATAATTTTCATGAATTAATAGTCCACTGTGTATAATGACTTATAAATGCATTGTAACAGGTTATGATTGTATTCATAGGTCATTATACATATGGCCATCAGAGACACTGTATCTGATTATTACAAATATTTTATGAATTGTTTTCTTTATGAAAGATTTCAGATTAGCTGCTTATTAAAGTTTTATGAAGGTCCAATCCACTGTAGGTGGCCATTAAATGCAATGCTCTAAGCTTAATAGTTTTATGCTTGAGATTTGCCTGAACTAATTAACTAACTAAATAATTACTAAATATTTATTTATTTATTTATTTATTTATTTATTTATTATTATTTTATATTTTTTTATTTTTATTTTCCCCAATAATCATTACTATCCAATGTTACAAACTCATTATAATTATATCATGAGGTGTGTTCAAATCAAACCGGGACTTGTGATGACATTTCTGGTGAATGATGTAAAAGTGATTGACATTCACAGAAGACTTCGCGCAAAGTAAGACTTTTAGCCGCAGTAAAACATTTTAAAGAGGTGCTAGATCCGTAAAAGATCATCCAGGCCGAGGCGGGTCGGATCCCACTGCAGTCGTTCCTGTGAACACTCAGCGAGTGGAACACCTGATCCTTAAAAATCTAAGTGCTTGCTGCCAACTTGGGAAGAGTCATTATGAGAGTTATTATGAGAGCTTTTACTGTCATAACTGTGTTCTGTTATCCTGCACAATCAAAAGTCCTGCTTTGACTTGAACACCTTTTTTTGTTCAAATATATAATATACATTTATATATAAATAACATATACATAAATAACACATATAAATATATTTTAAAATGTGTTGCTAAAACTTTTTAAACTTAACCAATAAACCTTACATGACTCAAGAACTACACAGTGCCTAAGACAGAACCTTGTGGGACACCATACTTGAGTTTTGGTAAAATCGTAAACAGGAAATAACTTGTCTGAATGTTTTTGTCCTGGCTATTGAGTATACAGAAGTGCTCAGGATGGGCTCTATTCAATACTTTACTATCATACGCGAGACTGTCTACAGTCATAGTCCTCTGACTTCCTACTCAGCCGGTGACTCTATTCTCTCTAGCTTTTTAATTACTGTTCCAATTTTTATGCTTGGCTTATTGTCAAGGACGCAGTAACATTAAGTTCCATTAAGTCAAAGTGAGACCAGAATCCAAAGTCACACACACATACACACTCATTAACAATATTAAGGTCATATCGAGGTGCTGTACTCATGATATTAAATTCCACCCGATGGGAAAAGTAATTAAGACCACAGATGAGGCTAAATTAGGAGGCTTAATATGCAGAGCTTAATAACAACGAGCTTCATTTATTATCAGCTCCAACAGCACCCATTTCGCATTTCCTTAACTGTATCTGTAAATATTACTTGCTGTTTATTCACCAGGATATACAGTACAGTACGCACCACATGGATAAAAGTATGTGCTCCCCCAACCCAAGCTGGAAGCACAGAATTGCTAAGAAAGTCTGGCATTAAAATTTCCTTTTAAAGACCATTCTAGGTTCCCAATTAATACAGAAAGAAAACTTTCTCACTCAGACAAATGCCCTGAAAGCTTTAATAGAACATTCTCCTGGGGTCAGACTGGTCCTGTATGACTGTCTGACTTACAGTATATGTGAAATGTTTTAAACAATTCACTTCCAAACAATAATAGATTCTCTTAGCCTTCCATACAACAATTTATACCAGTGAGAGACCAGATGTCCATTCAAAATGAAGAATTTAAAACCTAGGCTGGGCTTCATTCTTGTCCTGAAGTTTCTTGGATAGTCATCAAAGCTTTGTAATGACTTCATGCCTACGCTCTTAAAAAGCTTACAAACAGGTAATACTGCGCTCGTAAGGGCAAACAAACAGACTCGGCTGTAGACTAGATTTCAAATAGATGTTGTTTATGTCAGGATTCAGATCTGGAACAGAACTCAGGATGTGAAAGTGACACGATCAGGGTCGGGCTTTGAGATAAACAGTGAGCAAGTGTCAATTATTCATGATTCTGACCTCTTTCTTTTCTGATTTTTAAAATAGATTTCTCCCTAATGTGGCTTTATATAAGAACATACCTCCTCTGGCCTCTCTGTAGGGGCGTGGCTCAGGACTAGCTCATTTACATAGACAGAGAAATGGCGCTTACGGAAAAGGAGTGAAACAGAGGGAGTCTGAGGTTGAACCTTGTGTGATATCGGCTCTTGAGTATGAGTACGGTCTTATGTCGTGTCTCTAAATACAGTCAAAATCATTATAGAAGGATGTTCAAGGTCAATATTAAATGCATAAATAATATACATGATACTATTAATAAAGCATTTATTTATTTAAATTCATATTGAAAGCATTTTTAAGAGGAGACACATTTTAATCAGAGCAGAAACTCAAAGTTCACATAAAGCGAGCAGTAAGTATAAGAGACGAATGCTCGGCCCGTTTAGCTTTCAAACCACCTGCACTGTGTTTCTGCAGTCCGCTTTTTCTATCGCTTTCAGGATTAAAAGTGTGGTGTAAGAAGAAGAGTTCTGCATGTAAGTCACTTTCTATATAAATCAAACACAAGTAGACAATATTAAAAACAAGAGATCAGGCAAAGGTCAGGCGGTGAGCAAACAGGCACGAGCTGGACACAACCATGAACTGGAAAAACAAGAGTTCAGGTGGTCATCAGTCCCCAGGTGAGCCAGGTGATTGCGAACCAGCTCGTTCTGGTCTAACACAGGTTCTGTTAGAGTCTTGAGGAACGGTAAGTGCTTAAAAAACCTGGTCTCGGATTCTTCTACGCAAGAAAACTCCGGCATTCTGAGAGATGTCATCTAGTTCACCCACATGTGATTTTAATTAGTTGATTTGCAGAGCTCAGAAAATCACCTTAATGGACACATATTGTACAAACTTTGCTTTATAATCATGTTTAGACAAAACTTACTTGATCTTTTTTTTTATTTTTTATATACCGGCCATTTTTATATTGCCTGAATACATTTCCCTCTAATGTGGCTTCATATGGCCTGCGAGTGGCGCAGTGGTGCAGTGCTCGCCCTATCATCCGGAGACCGCGAGTTCGAATCCCGTGTGACGCTGTAACCTCTCGCAGCCGGAGGTCTAGAGAGAGCTGATTGGCCGAGCTCTCTCAGAGGGGAGGGTTGAGAGGTACTTAGTGCTCCCACATTAATCACGGCTCTACAGCCAATCAGGGGCGTCCGTGAGCTCGCGCGAGCGGAAGGAGCGGATAGCGCTGTCCTCCGAGTGGGTTACGCCGCCCCCAACGGTGCGCGAGCGAGCAGTTCGAAAAGATGCGGTCGGCTGGCGTCACGTGGTTCGGAGGAAATACATGATAGTCTTCGGCCCTCCCGGCTGAGTGGTAGTAGTAGCCTTAATGTGGAGCCCCCTAGTGACGGGGAGGAATTGGACACGACTAAATTCGGGAGAAAATCGTGGAAGAAAAAAAAAATTACAAAACAAAAATGTGCCTTCATATAAGAAGAAGAAGAAGAAGAATACCTCCTCTGGCTTGCTGCTCAGCTCTTCTCTTCTCTGGAGGGGCGTGGCTCAGGAGCAGCTCATTTACATAGACACAGAAATGAGAGGAGTGAAAGTGAGGAAGCCGGAGGTACAAAAAATGCATTTCCTGAAGTGTATTTCAGCTGAAGCATTAACACACACACACACTTTGCTGAAGCTCTGATACCCGTGTTAACTGGTTAAAGAAATAGTAAAATACGGGACCTTGAAGGAGGCATGTAACCTGTGTCTCATTATACGGAATGACTTTACGTGGCTAAAAGTCTGCTTCACCTAAATATTGATGCAACTTGTGACCTTCAGATAGGATAAGATTAGATAACATACAGCCCCCAAATCATATTTTTTTCTATTGTTTTGATATCATAAATAAAGACACCTGTGTTTCTTTTTTCATTATTGACCATATTACAAGTATTACACACAGTAATATAAATTCATTAATATCATGTATACTGTAATGTGAATACTCATATTATCACTGTCCATTTTCGTCCTCTCTTCTCTATGTGCATGTGTGTGTGTGTGTGTGTGTGTGTGTGTGTGTGTGTGTGTGTGTGGGATGTGTTGTTATTTCATCAGCTGTTTTCTGTTTGAGTTCAGAAATCCAGTGACCCCTGTGCCGGCGCTCATCAGCTCACTGTGTGCTCGTGTTAATGGAGAAAAAGACCTCGTGTGCAGATGAAGTGCTTGGGTTTGAAGTGTTATATCCTAACGCACGCACACACACACACACACAAACGCACACACACACACAAACACACACACACACACACACATAATTAGCCTAAGTGCACAAAGCAAGATAACTTTAGAATTGATTATATAATGTAGTGTTAAACGAGAATATATTATGATTTTATTATTATTATTATTATTATTATTATTATTGAATGATGTTTATGCCTGCTGTTTATCTGTACAGTGTATCTCTGAAGCTTGAAACAAATATACAATTCACAATAAAATATTAATTTTACAGAAAACATGTGTGCGATCATCTGAAGGTCATGAGTTCAAATCCCATCTTTGAGCTTAGGTTTGTGCAAGCGGGCAGACAGCACTCCCCTCTGAGTGTGTTTTGCTGTCACACTTCATGTATATAGGACTGGAAAGCGAGTAACTGGGCAGCGCTACTGTACGTGTTAGCTTTGAACCTGGCTGAGTGGTGTGATTTATGAAAAAAGAAACACACATACATACGCTTGGGAATTCATCTTCCCTTTATGACTGCGAGCTGGCCACGCCCTGATGCACCAAGGCAGGAGGAAACCGTGATGTTTCCTCCACCATACTCTACGGTTGGGATGATGTTTTCATAATGACACGCCGTTCCCTTTTTACACCAGATGTACTGTAGTGCTGCGTATTCTTTTCAAATACAGTGGAACCTTGGATTACAAGCATAATTCGTTCCGGAAACGGGCTCGTATTCCAAAACACTCGTAAACCAAATCATCATTTTCCATAAGAAATAATGAAAACTCAATTAATTTGTTCCACAGCCCCCAAAAAATAAATACATAAAAATAATTAATGCAATCTATAAAATGAAAATAAAACAAATTAATCTGCACTTTACCTTTAAAAAAAAGTACAAATAAATTCTGAAAGATAAGTGTTTCCGTTGGTGCGCACAGTGTGTGTGTGTGTGGAATTAGCCCCTTCTCTTGCCTCGTTTTACACTCCTCCCTCTCCCCACCTCGCTTTTTAAGATTCACAAAAAACACACACACACACACACACACACACACACACACACACACAACGGAAACAACGGTTTAACAGGGAAAAAAAAAATCTCTCTGAGACTGACATGAGCGTATATTAACAAACTCACTTTTTAAATTTCACAACAAACGTAGAAACACAGCGGAATGTGATACACAGCGCATCTGTGATACATGATACTCGACGCTCGTAAACTAATACTTGCTCGGTTTCCGAATAAAAATTTATTAAAAATCTTTGCTTGGTTTGCGGAACACTCGTAAACCACGTTACTCGCAATCCGAGGTTCCACTGTAGTTCAAGCTTAGTTTCATCAGTGCACAAAACATTTTGCCATTACGGCCGCGGTGTGTCAGTGCAACGACTTAAAAAGACGACTCAAGATGTGTCTGTTTCTTCAATACTTGGACTAAATTTCGACTGGATGCCCATTTTTTGGAAGACTAGCCCCACTTCTTGATAGATCCTCTGAACACTCTTTTTGGCGAGCTCATTTCCCTAACAAGACTCCAGGGACGCTAACACCTGACTCCAATTAACCTCTTCTTTCATTCTTTGTCAATACTCTTGACGTACTGTAGAAGAAAATCAGATGACATTTAACGACAAATTGATGCAGAAAACCATGAATTTCCAAAAGTTTCCCATATTTTTTTTTCTTGCCACTGTGCAAAAAAACAAACAGATAAGTGCATAGTTTATAATTAAACTAAAGTAATTAAGTTGAACAAACAAACAATACAGTACAATACATGGATAAATGCTCAGCTTGCTCAACAAAACAATCAATCAGATAAACAAACAAAAACCAAATACATAAATGCTTAGTTTACTTACCTGAATAATTCAAATATAAAAATGACATTAAAATAATAATAATAATAATAATAATAATAATAATAATGCAATGCGTAATTTGCTTACCTGAAATAAGTTGCTCTTATAGACCAAGAACATTTAGCCTTTGTTTGTTTCGCTGTTTTTCTGCTTTCTGTTTCACCCCGATGAGGATGGGTTTCCTGTTGAGTCCGGTTCATCTCAAGGTTTCTTCCTATTGTCATCTTTACCACTGTCGGTTTGCTCATCAAGGACAATCTGACCATTTTGATTCATACACATTCACATTTCATAAAACTTAAATTATTCTTTTGACTGTGCAAAGCTGCTCTGCGACAGTCTTAAAATAGTTAACTGTTAAAAGTAGGGTTGGGTACCGAAAAAAACGGTGCCAGTATAACCGGTCTGTACCGGACCGAAACAGAAGGTGAATTTCGGTGCCTCATTTCGGTGCCACTTAAAAGCCTGAACTGTCGATTAATATATCTGTTCTCTGGGGTTCTGATGGTGACACAGTTGTAATAAGCATTAGATTCATCATCGATAGTAACATTTAAATACTGCATTCATGGGGAATTTATTATTTCCTTAATTAGAAAAATCTTGAGGACTTCGGAAAGCTCTGATAATAGAAATCCAAAACATTGTTGCAGTAATGTTACTGTCCATTTTATTTTTGTAGATTAAAAAATGTATTAGATTAGATCAAATTAAAAGCACAAATCATCAGGAAATGAGATGATCCGAGATGCGCGTGAACGCAGCCGCTAACGTTACACTCGTTCTGACGGCAGCAGGTGATCTACCGCTAMCTTAAKTTAAACAARTTTRGTTAAAATGCCTAAAACTAAACGGTGGAAAGTGTGGCTGTATTTCACAAGAAAGGATTCCGACGCCGCGACYTGCAGTAAATGTTTTATAGCAGTCGCGTGTAAAGAGGGAAACACGTCACATCTAATGAAACATTTGAGYGCAAACGGMATAAACTTAAAGCAGAGGGARGCGCCGTGTGTGACGGCTTACAGACAACAGCTGGCACTATCAGTGTGGACGACCCCAGACCCAGTCATACCAACCGCAGCAAAAAAGAGTCCAGCGATTATGATGACGACAGCAGCCTTTKKGCAGGRTAGRAGTCGGCTAATGTAATGTTAATTGGTCATGCTAACAAATGGTCAAACGATTTGTAAAATACTAACGTAACATGGATTATGTTTATAATTACGGCTTTCCTGCTAGAACTTAAACTTTTAATATATTGTTCAGTTTTAAGCATTCAATATTTTGTTCAATAAAAATGTATTCTTGAGTCCACCATCATTTTGTGGCTTTTGCAAAGTATCGGTTCAGGCACCGGTTTGGCTCCGGTACCGGTTTAAAAGTATCGATTTGGCACCGGTATCGGAAAAACCCCAAACGATACCCAACCCTAGTTAAAAGTGCCATACAAATTAAATTGAATTGAATATATAGGACTCAGGATTGTGTAGTATGGAGTGACATATGCTTTTTGTGCAGCACAACCAAAGGCAATATGATGAACTGGATTGTATTTTATTATAACCAACTACACAAACACAAAGGTTTAACCCAAATACTGAAGAACCAGGTCGGGTCTTTAGTCTTTATTTCACTACAGATTGCCGGAGACTCAGCTGGATGGACATCTAAAGGAAGCTCATTCCATCACCTACTGTAGGTGCCAGAACATAATGTGCTGTAAATAAATGAATATCATAAATAAATGTAAGCTTACAGTAAATAATAATTCTTCTCGTTGGTAGGTCACGACAGCGGACCATCCTGTCCTTATACAAGCTTGGCACAGGTTTTACACTGGACGCTCTTTCTCACACAATCCTCGCATTTTATCCGGACTTGGGACTGGCACTGCATCCAGTGGCTGCGGTCCGGGTGCTGGGTGGGAAGCGAACCTCAAGCGTCTCAAGCCTGCGTGAGAATGGGAGTGCACGGACCGGACCAGTTGTGTGCGGACCGCATGGTCCACTGTGGCGACGCCTCGATGGGTGACAAAAAAGCCAAATCACTGAAAAAGTAAATGCTGGCCATAATAGAAAGACACGAGAACACCCAGTGCACTTCAGCCGAACATGCACGAGCTCCAGAGGCAAAGAGACCCAGGCCACCGACCCGACCCGACCCGACCCGCAACCTCCCCCAGATCCCAATCAGACACATCAGTTCCACAGAGTCCACACAGAGCAGCAACACGATGCAGCACACCACAGCACACACCCAGAGATCCTATAGATCGGCACCCCAAGGGTCCAGAGCCGCCCCGCTAACACAAGGAGAACCTGCAAAGTACCGGGTTTAATGTTCTGTTCTGTTCTGTAATGTTATAGCTGATCGGCGTATAAACACATCCCTGTGAGCATCTCAAAGAAATGCATTCCTGCTCATTTCATCTCTTTCAGATGATTGTTTTGTTTATCTTTCTCTCTCTCTAACACACACACACACACACACACACACACACACACACACACACACACACACACGCACACACACACACAGGGATGACTCACACTGTCATCAGCTCTCTCTCACCATGAAGCTGTTGTTTATTTCTGTGATTTTACAGAAAAGAAGCGCAGAGATGAGAACGGCTTCTGTGGAGCAATGTGTTACACACACACACACACACACACACACACACACACACACACACACACACACACACAGAAAGAGAGAGAGAGAGAAAGAGAGAGAGAGAGAAAGAGAGAGAGAGAGAGAGAGATGCTCATAATGATATGACATTACGTTAAATTCATGAAGAAACATTTGTGGCAAAAGTATTGGCACACCATTAATTTTAACAAGTGACACGTATTAATAAACAATAATAATAAATGATAATAATCCTGAGACCCTACACTGGATAAACTGTATGGGTAATAGATGCATGGATGTATAAATATCATACTTCCAAAAAAGTATTGGCACCCGACACCATTATACAAAACCAAAAGGGATATAAATACCGTATATGTTTTTTTCGACTAATTCGATTTTCATGAACCTCACACTTCTTGTGTAATGAGTGTAATCAAGATTGTCACATCAAACCCTTTCCTTAGTTACGCTACAAGCCTCAACAGACCCGCTAACTGCAGGTGTGTGTGTGTGTGTGTCTATCAGAGAAATGATTTCTATGTCTCAGCCGTGTTTAATTGCGGACAGAGGCTGGTTGCCAAAACTTAATTATTTGAAGCCGTCACTGCTGTTATAGCACAGAGAGAGAGAGAGAGAGAGAGAGACAGCACCGCTCCTCCACGTCCTCCTCCATCCTCCAGCTTGTGTCCACGTTCTCCCGGGCTATTATTTACTCAGCTCCAGCGTTATAGCCAGGATAAATTTGCTTTGCTAGAGAGTGCTCAAGCAGATCTGACTCAACGCTGTGAGACGCTTCACGCAGATTCTGCTCCAAGTTCAGGTGCTGATGATTAGCGTGTTGGCGTGGGGCTCGTTTGGGTGAGACACTTCGCAGTGGTGGTATGAAGACCTGCTCTAACTCTCCTTCCTGTTACGGCATTATAGCGTCAGGATCGCCTGAGACGAAGACGTGCGTTACAATCAAGGAGAAGGAAATCTTTGAAAATATATCAATTCGATCATTATTATTAAAGCCAGTTTGAAAAGTCTCCCACGCATCACTCATCATCTATACCGCTTAATCCTGTATTCAGAGTCACGGGGGGCCTGGAGCCTATCCCAGGAGACTTGGGGGACATGGCAGGGTACACTCTGGACAGGGTGCGAGTCCATCGCAGGGCACAGACACACACACACACACATACACACACCACGGACAATTTGGGAACGCCAATTAACCTAACCTACATGTCTTTGGACTGTGGGAGGAAACCGGAGAACCCGGAGGAAACCCACCAAGCACGGGGAGAACATGCAAACTCCATGCACACAGAGACGGGAATCGAGCCTGGCCGGGGATCGGACCCGGACCCTGGCGGTGCGAGGCGACAGTGCTAACCACTACACCACCGTGCCGCCTTTCCTCCATTCATAATGAAATTATTTTTTTACTCACATGAGGAGACTGCGACCTACACGGGTGTGGAGTTTGAGTGAGATGTTGTAGTTGAGAAACGCGACCCTTTTGTGTTTGTGTCACATCTGTCTTATGAGGAGCGCTATTCAGTCCAGGACTAGAGTCTGACGGTTTGATTTAAGCTTGGCAGTAAATACATTAAAAAAATAAAAATAAATAAATAAAACAGTATACGAGGACAATATTAAATACATAAATATGTTAAATGAAGGCTGCATTTTCAAGTCTTCGGTGGTAGACAGTACTGTAGTGATGATATCAGCAAAAAGCTTCATGTCATCTTTCAAAGTAATGATATATACAGTACACAGTACAGTACATCACAGACGCACATCAAAGATCAAAGTCTATATGCAGGTCTGTTATATACTGTATACACTGTGTATATATATTGGGGCTGTAATCAAAACTGCAAGAAAACTCACATTAGCAAAAAAAATAACAACAACAACAACATTATTTTTTCTTAAACAACACTTGACTGCTTGTAAATCATTCTTTATTGCCTCTGTGACGTTTTATTTATGGCCACAAAGCTAACCATAGCTTGGATATACATAGCATGGCTGTTATACGGTCTCGTATGTTATTGCTTAATTAACGCTTGCATTAAAAAAAAAAAAGGCTCAGTAGACACAGGATCCATGGTTTACTCCTTAATGTCACACAAATCCTATTGTTTGCTCATTTATTCTGCTTCCAAAACATAAACTTCAGAAACGAATGGTTCATTAACTACATAATATTGTATATCCCACCCAGTTCCAGGTGCCATTATGATGAGATACTGTATTGTAACTGTAGGGCCAAACTGTGATGGCTAGAGGACTGGGTCAGAGCAACTCCAGAACTGTGGGATGTTCCCATTCTGCCATGGTCAGGACCACAGGACCAAAGGAAGGAAAACTGGTGAACCTGTGGTAGGGTCACGGGTCACTGCTGCACGAAAAGGGGGGGGGGGTGAAGGCTCGCCCGTGTAGTCCGATCAGAGAGAAGAGGAAGTGTAGATCAGATTGCTGAAATGTTTAATGCTGGATGTGATAGAAAGGTGACAACACACAGTGCATCATTTGTTTGTTGCCAAAAGGACTTTTTTGGAATGTGTTGGTGTGTGTGCGTACACACAATACACACGTGGACAAAATTGTCGGTACCCTTCGGTCAATGAAAGAAAAACTCACAATGGTCACAGAAATAACTTTAATCTGACAAAAGTAATAATAAATKAGAATTSTATGAKTGTTAACCAATGAAAGTCAGGCATTGCTTTTCAACCATGCTTCAACAGAATTATTAAAAAAAAATAAACTCATGGAACAGGCCTGGACAAAAATGATGGTACCCCTAACTTAATAGTTTGTTGCACAACCTTTTGAGGCAAATCACTGCAATCAAACGATTCCTGTAACTGTCACTGAGACTTCTGCACCTCTCTGCAGGTATTTTGGCCTCCTCACTCCTCATGAGCAAGCTGCTCCAGT
>QMIH01000673.1:371784-384175 GCA_003987875.1 Clarias batrachus | reverse complement strand
TATCCGTCTCTTTGATTTGTCATGAATTTTCCTCCTGCGTCCACGTCCAGGGAGGTTGGCTACAGTCCCATGGATCTTAAATTTCTGAATAATATGTGCAACTGTAGTCACAGGAACATCTAGCTGCTTCGAAATGGTCTTATAGCCTTTACCTTTAACATGCTTGTCTATAATTTTCTTTCGAATCTCCCGAGACAACTCTTTCCTTCGCTTCCTCTGGTCCATGTTGAGTGTGGTACATACCATGTCACCAAACAACACAGTGACTACCTGGAGCCCTATATATAGGCCCACTGACTGATTACAAGATTGTAGACACCTGTGATGCTAATTAGTGGACACATTAACATGTCCCTTTGGTCACATTACTTTCAGTATTTTCTAGGGGTACCATCATTTTTGTCAAGTCAAGTCAATTTTATTTATATAGCGCTTTTAACAATTGACATTGTCYCAAAGCAYCHTTACACAATAAAAAGAAGTAAGTTTGTATGCAATGTGTATGAATCAAAATGATAAGATTGTCCCTGATGAGCAAGCCGAGGCCTGTTCCATGAGGTTTTTTTTTTTTTTTTTAATAATAATTCTGTTGAAGCATGGTTGAAAAGCAATGTCTGACTTTCATTGGTTAACACTCATAGAATTTTTTTTTTTTTTTTACTTTTGTCAGATTAAAAGTTATTTCTGTGACCACTGTGAGTTTTTCTTTCATTGTCCGAAAGGTACCAACAGTTTTGTCCACGTGTGTAGTTTGGGTACGAGTGGGTATACTGTACATATTAATAGTTTTCATTTGACCACAAAATGCATATAGGTGTACTTTAAATGTTTTAAAGGGATCATGAAAGCCTGAAGTAAGAAAGTAAGAGACTTTATACTGTAGCTGCACTTGTGTGTGAAAACCAATTCCCTTGTGTGTGCTCGTGTGTGATCCAGCTCATAGTGATAAGAAACCGATTTGATGCGTCGTGTTGTGCGGCTTTATGGCAATCGTGGAATCATACTATTGCTTCCTGTACTTGTACAGTTTGTATATTTCTAATATATAATGCAATAGTTCCATTGTGTGCCAATGTCGGTATATATATCGAAAAAAAAAGTCTGGTTTGGGGGGAGGGGCTAATGCATGTCAATCATGGACGTGCTTGTATTTTATGATATAACTAAATTATTATAAGCAAACCACAATAACAACAAAGAAGAATAAATGGCCCAATTTTCCCCTTAAAATGTGATATTACTCCTCTCCATGAGCATTCCTTTTTTTAGTTTTGATATAAAGGGTTAAACCCTAATCAGAAAGGGTTCTAAGCCGAACACTATCAGGAGGCTATAAACCTTTAATTATCCACTGAGCCCCAGATGACGCCTTGGAGAATCTTTTGTTTATAATGTGCACAGTAAGAAGGCGATGCTCCGGTCATGGTCTCTATACTAACATTAGAGAAATGAAGGAATATATAAATATAGCAATGGTTTACTTTGTAGCACATTATCACAGACTGTCAAGAAATGTTGACGTGAAAATTAGTCTGAATCTAATGATATTAAGAGATAAACATTCTGTTTATCCTGACCTGATGAACTGCTTTATTTTTAAACAAAAACTATGGTGGCCGTAAAGTGCCAAACAAAATATACAAGCAGTACAGTCAAGGGAAGTCAAACTTATTTTAAAAGCACATTTAACACAAATTAGTTGACCAAAGTAAAATCCTAAAATACTGAAATGAATCCTTAAATGAAAATACATCTAAATGTCCGCGAGACTGCAGTACTTCCTGTTTATTTTGAGTAACAGATGTCTCGTCCAATCAGCGGTAAGCATAAACAAGCTGAAAAAAGGTAGGTGTGGCTTGCGAATGACATTCGTAGCACTGATTGGACGAAACATCTGTCACTCAAGATTAGCGGTAGGATTTAATTCGCAACCCGACGTAAGCGTGTTGATTCTTACCGCTGATTGGACGAGACATCTGTCACTCAAACTATACAGGAAGTACTGCAGTCTCACGGACATTTAGATGTATTTTCTTTTAAGGATTATGTTTTAGTATTTTAGGATTGTACAGCATCTTGGCCAACTAAGTTGTGTTAAATGTGCTTTAAAAATAAATTTGACTTCACTTGACAGTACGTCCTGTATGTTTTGAGTGACAGATGTCTCTTCCAATCAGCGCTAAGAATTTAATTCGAGAACGATACCTACCTCTTCCGGTTTGACTGAAACGTTGTTGCGTTTTCTCATTTGGTATTTTGTTTCCGGATATGACGTTGTGTTTTATGATTTGTTGTATTGTTTTTAGTTTTGTTAATTCATTTTGATTTTGTTATTTTGTTTTGGAATTTGTTATTTTATTTTTTTTATTTGTTGTTTTGGTTTAGGTTTTGTTATTTGTTTTTTTAATTTGTTGTTTTGTTTTCGGTTTTGTTATTTAATTTTTTTATTTTGGTTTAGATTTTGTTATTTGTTTTTTAATGTGTTATTTTGATTTTGGTTTTGTTATTTTGTTTTGCACTTCTCGGCCACCGTAAAAAAACACTTCCAGGAGGAATTCGCCTCTTGATCTGAACAATCAACACAGCGAAAAAAAACTTATTTAAATTCCGTTTCTCCGTCCTGATCTGTGATTATTATGAGGGGCGTTCAAGTCAAAGTGGGACTTTTAATTCTACAGAATAACAGAACACAATTATACAGTAAGAGTTAAAAACCTCCCTTTATTTCTCTACAGTATATAATCCCCTGCTACGTTAATGCACTTATGCCAGTGTTTCACTAGTGCTTGGACACCATCAAGGTAGAAAGTTTTCTCAGTGCGCCAGAGACATGATCGGACTGTCTGCTTCATGTCTGAACTCCTTTATTGGCCCAAATGTGTGGAAATGTCATGGAACGAGGTCAGGACTGTATGGGGGACGCTTCTGGTAAATAATTCTACTTTGGTCTGTCCATAGGACGTGATGATGTTCCAGAAGTCTTCGAGTTTGTTCAGATGCAGTTTTGTGAATCTAAGCTCTGCTTCCATTTTCTTTTTTAGACAGAAGACACTTTCTCACTTTCTCCTGCCAACCCATCCAAACAAACTCGACTTGTTCAGTTTTCCTCTAATTTTGCTTTCATGGACTTTAACATGCTCAGTGAGGCCTGTAGGGTTTGAGAGTGTTTTTTGTATGTCTCCGAGCATTGCACGGTCTGACCTTGGGGTGAAAATGTGCCGAGATGTCTCCAGAGCAGGAAACTGCCAATACTTCTGCTTTTATAGAGGACTGCACACCTGCTGAGGATCACCTAATCAAGGGCTGATGATTAGCAGCACCTGGCTGCAACTTACACTTTTAAATCCTGTGCAAGTAGTAATGGGGTGCTTAGCCTTGCCCACATACTTTTATTTATTTATTTATTTATTTACTATTTTATGGTTGTATTTGCCTAATACTGAAAAAAACACACACATACAAGTAAATAGAATTTTGACCATGACAATGTGTGTGTGTGCGTGTGTGTGTGTGTGTGTGTGTGTGTGTGTGTGTGTGTGTGTGTGTGTGTGTGTGAAGAATGTTCGTACATCACAGGAGCTTTGTGAACGTGAGGGCAGGAGGAAGTAGCGGGCAGATGAAACGTGTGTCAGATGGTCGAACGCCCTTCATTTGTCCCCCTGCAACAACAAACATCAAGGCTTTGAAATTGGGAACAAACGGGATCTCTATCGTTCTCCCCAGTGGCAAGAATGCATCAGAATAACAGAGTGAAGCAATAACACAAAGCATGGGCTAAAGAAAGAAAGAAAAAAAAAAAACAACGCAAGAAGAAAGGCCAGTGTTTACACCGAGTTCCTGTGATGTTATTTAAGTAAAATATCCTTTTTTATGATCCATCATGTCAGATAATCAGAATCAAAGATGGACACGTGACCCTTTGACTGTTATGAAGCTTGTGCATGTTTGTTTTTTTTCTCTCCATGCCTGGTTTTCCTGCAGGTTCTCAGGTCTCCCCCCAAGGTCGAAAAAACATGAGGTGTAGACCGATAGAGTTTTGAATTACCCATAGTGTTCCTGTGTTCCTGGAGGTTGCCAGATGTTGAGGAACATCAGCAAAATATCTTGCCAGACAGCTGACATGAAGTCATAGATCACTGCAGCCAGCCGTTGCTTACGGATGTAAGCAGTTGAATGGATGGATGGATGGATGACTACTCAGCCCTGACACTGGCCAATCCTTTGAAATGATCACGTGATGTGGTCATGTGATAGCGTGAGTCTGATGTCCAGAGTCACCATATCGTGAAGCAGTGAAACTAAGGTGAAGCTGATACCTGATGTGATAACTATAATATAAAAAACACGTAAAGCCACAGGCAATCCCACGGACAGCCACTGTACTGTACACTACGGCTTTCTGCTAGGGCAAATGCGGTTGCCAGGTGATGCTTATTTACGTTTCAAAGCGTAACAAAACAAAGCGTGTCTTTGCGTCTGGGTTTAGTTTTTCCTTGTTGTGTCTGTATTTGTGTTTCATTAATAAACCCACGTGACATCTGAACAGGAAAGTGTACACAATGTAAGTGTAATTGGAAGTATGGTATTGTGCAAAAGTCTTGACCCCCTCCTCATATTTTGCTTGCAAAGCTCCAGACCTTCTTTGAATTTTGAATGTAGTCTTAAGGACTAGCTCTCCAGACAATTATCAAGGACATTTGTGTCTCTCGTATACGTTCAGTCCAGTCCATGTTCTTGAGCAGTTCCTGAGGAATGTTTTTTGTTTGTTAAGCCTCATAATGAATGAATCATTCAAGTAGGAAAAACATCTAAATTTAGGCATGAACCAGATGTTGACAGATGACCGGGCCGGTGATTAGTGTACTGCTGATGCTGAATGCCGAGTGGCTGGAACGAGAGACGAGAGGGGGAATGAGGTCGCGGCTGAGGTTGACTAAGACTAAGACTAATTATAAAACACAGAGCAAAAAAAAAGGAAAGCAAGACAGGACGAAAAGATAACAGATGTGAGACAACTATATGACTGATACTACAGTAGGGCTACAAGCTGCAGTTGAGGACAATTACCAGCCATGATGCAGATACAGATTCTGGGTCCTAAACAAAGTTCTAACACAAATGGATGCCATGCTACACCCGACAGGGATTATCCCAGATAATATTGTTGCCACGGTGATTTCAGTAATAAAGTGCTACAGCAGGAAATGAATCAACTGGGAATCAGAAACAGTAGCTCTGGTTCCATAAACGTTACATCAGAGACATTAGGCGTTAGCGAGGAAGGACATTAGGACACCTGTGCGTTTTATCTTTGTAGGACGAGGCTCATCTCTTCCTCTAACAAACGAGCATCTCTGCTCATACTGTACCTGCTCCAAGCGAAGAGTAATGAACCTCAGCATGTGTTCAGACTGAAGAACCCGGAGAACTAGAACGTCTGGCTGATTCCCTGCGAAGACAAAGTCTTTCCAAACGACTTTTAAATGAAGCAAACAATCCATCAGATCTCGCCGGTCTCGCCGTTCCAGGCGGTTCTCTTTCCGTTTCAGTTTTTCACAGTTGGCTTGTGCTCTTATTTGCTCGACACGTGCGCAGTCGCTGCGAGGGACGTTTACGTGCTTTAAGCACCAGTACGAAATAAAGAGACCGAGAAACTGCTTTCTACTCTAATCTCTATTCTTTAACACAAATGCGCTACGGGGAAACCAAGGCTATTATCTTTAATATCCAGATAAGTACCATGAAAGGAAAAAAAAAAAAAGAAAAAAAAGTAATAGATAGAGTCTGAGACTAAACATCCTTTCGCTTTGCTTTGCAGAGACAGACGAAACTGAAGTGAGACAGGAAACCATAATAGAGTCGGCACTATGGAGGATATCTGTAAACTCCTTATCAGATATTTTCTTTAATGCCTACAAGCACTTAGCAGCACAAACTATGACAGACGTCTTTTTAATTTTTAAAAAAATTTTTTGCCTGGTGTGTGTGGGCTGCAGACGGAACAATGGGATTCATTAAAAATAAAAATGATGTGTGGACCCGGTCAGTGGTATCTTTTCTATAGCAGCGTGCCGCTCTGGGAATATCACACACACACACACACACACACACACACACACACACACACGAATATATCAATTTACTCAATGTGTTGACATTTAAAATGAGATTTTCAGTGAGATACTGCAGCATCCCTTACACCCCAGCACGGATAAATGCTGAAAGCTGATTGGTCAGAACATGAGTATATCTGGCTCTGTGTATCACGCATTAATATTAACATGCACCTGGAACTCATGTACGGTATTTTTATTCCTCTAGTAACAAATCATACACAGATTCATGCTGGATGCTTCACATAATCTAAAATGATTAACGGATCCATACTGTATCTATTTTGCACACCATTATTCCTGTTTAGTCTCACACACACACACACACACACATTTATACACTGTGACTATACTGTAGTGCATGTCTTTGGACTGTGGGAGGAAACCTTTCTGAGGAAGAACAGGGAGAACATGCACACAGACCAGAGATGAGATTCAAACCCTTGGCTAACCACTACGCCATATGCTTACGATAGTTCGTTGGCAAATATCAGTCACATGATCCAAGCAGACTGTCCTCAGGACTCATTATTATTATTTGAGCCTTGGGATTTTTGATACCAACAGGAACTAAAACGATAAACACCCTGATTATAATAACAGTAAGGGTTAAGGGTTCGTCCACTTACCAATGATCACATCATGTAAGTAATACTCGCTTCCCTGTAGACACTTTGTCACCACTTGGATGTAACTTAGCAAAACCTTAAGATCCTTCCATCGAATATTCACCTTTTGATTAATATGGTTCAGCCGCAACGAGTTACTGTAGGAACCCTATCTGATGCAGTGAGGAGCTTCTCATTTCTTAAACAACCATCTCAGAAGACAAAGATGACGTCGCTCTGTTTCAGAAGGGCCACATTTTTGAGGACGCAAAGAAAACAACTAAGGAGACTGCTGAAATGACTAAAATTGGTTTTTAGAGCTGTAAAACCTGGAAGGATAGTGATGACCCATCATCAACAAGGAAGATCTGTGGTCAGAAGTCATCCTGAAAGAGCATGATGGGAGATCGCTTTAAATGCTTAGGGACATAAAATGGTTAAAAACATCGACAACAGTACAAAAGCTTACACAATGTGACAATAACTTAAGGGATCGGGACTAAACAGCTAGTACAGCCTTAAGGAAACCACTTATCACTGAGGATAAATCAGAACAAAAGGTTTAAGTTTGTGGGGGAGCATAAACAACGGACTGTGGAGTGATGGAGAAAGGTCATGTGGTCTGATGAGTTCAGTTGTACGATGGGTGCATCAGGGTAGGACGAGGGACAGATGAAGTGTTGCACCCATCAGGCATAGTGCCTACTCTTCAAGCCTGCAAGGGGCTGTGTGATGATCTGGGGTTTTACTTCTGTTGGTCAGGTGTTGGTTCAGCAATGTTACAATGCTAAGACCTGAATGTAATGAATGACCAAGTTATCACATCTATGGAGTTTTTCTTCCTCGATGGCATGGACATATTCTGACGTTGCCAGGATTCCTCAGGCTCAAACTGTGAAACAGCGGTTCAGAGAGCGCGAGACATCATTTTCACACATGGATTGGCCACCACAGAGTCCAGATCTTAACCCTACTGAAAATCCCCGGAGAAGACTTTACGCAGCGGTCCGACTCTCCCATCACCAACACAGGATCTTGTAGAGAAATTAATGCGACTCTGGATGAAAATAACTGCTGTGATGTTGCATAAACATTCCAGAACAAAGGCGCGGAGACGGTTCAATGAAATATTACAGTGTGCAGCATAAAAAAAAAAAATCTTTTTTGGCCAGGCAATGC
This sequence comes from Clarias batrachus, assembly GCA_003987875.1. Lineage (NCBI taxonomy): Eukaryota > Metazoa > Chordata > Actinopteri > Siluriformes > Clariidae > Clarias > Clarias batrachus. Next base: position 376,275 of record QMIH01000673.1, on the reverse strand, counting down.
ATATCCATCATTTCATCTACATCTAGGCATTTGGCAGACGCCCTTATCCAGAGCGACTTACATTTTTATCTCATTATACATCTGAGCAGTTGGGGTTAAGGGCCTTGCTCAAGGGCCCAACAGGGACAACTTGGTGGTAGTGGGACTTGAACCTGGGACCTTCCGAACCGTAGTCCAATGCCTTAACCACTGAGCTACCCCTGCTCATGTCAGTGGGAGGTTCCTTACAGGGCCTGGTTGACAGCTTGATGTCTGGTTGCATCTGATCAAGTGAGTTTGAACAACCTTTATGAGCCCCGTGGTAGATCAGCGGCAATGGGGCTCAAACAGGAGACCTCGTCAGAAGTCCACCACCTCAGCACTATGGTAATGAGAAGCATAAGATACATTACATTGCCAAAAGTATTTGCCCGCCTTCGCATGCGTATGAACTTGAGTGATATCCAATTCTTAATCCATAGTGTTTAATATGATGTTGGCGACACCCTTTGAAGCTGTAACAGCTTCAAGTCTTCTTGGAAAGGCTCATTTTCTCGGAAATGGCACGATCATATTGGAACTGGTGGAGGAGTTATTTTCAGGAGTTGGGCTCGGCCTTTTACTCCCAGTGAAAGGAACTCTTAATGCTTCGGATAGGACAATTATGGACAATCTCATGCTCCCAACTTTGTGGCCACTTTTTGGAGGTGGCCTCTCCGTGTTCCAACTTGACAGCGCACCAGTGCACAAAGGGTGGTCCATAAAAGACATCGCTGAGCAAGTTTGGTGTGGAAGAACATTGTGGGTAACATTTAAAATATTACCCACAATGCCCTTTAAAAACCTGTGATTGTGGTTTGGTCCTTGCTTCATTTCTACATTTTTTTTTTTTTTGTTGTACAGATCAGCTTTCAAAGCTGTCATGATAATACAGCCATCACACTTATCATCTCACAGGCCACCAAAACGCATCTTATGCCAGCAGTGCATCCTGCCATTACACTTTATGTGATTTTGAATGTCAGTGCACAAGAAAAAAAATTTAAAAAAAGCGTAAGAAAACAATGAAACCTGAATGTTATTACTTGTATATGAAATGTTAAATGCCATTGCAACGGTGTTAGCAATAACAATAACTATAACCATAACAATAACATCATCCCCTTAAATTGCTAAAGATACGAAACCAACCAGACCTATTTCACTCCAAGCAGAAAGGATTTCTTTAACCTCGGTAACCTTGGATACAGCTCGAGATTTGTAAGTGTGCAGTATTTCTCACAAGAACAAAAAGCCACTACGGGAAAAAAAGGGTGATATGACAGAGAAGCAGGACGGCGTGTGGCCTTGCGGCTCGGCGCAGAGATGACTAGGACTATAACGGGGCTACGCGGCTGGTTTGTCCTCTTCTCAAGAACATTGCCCTTGTCTATCAGTCTGTCTGGTCTGGGTCCCGGCGCTCCCGCGTCTCCGTCACATCTCTCCGCCTCAGACGCTCACGACAAGCAGGCAGCGCTTCATTACGGCTGACATTTAGGCGCCTAAATTTAGCGCTGCTCCGTCCCGACTAGTTCTCCGCCCTGAGCATCAATCAGAGGAGGAGCCGTGTGCCGCGCGACGCACCTGCCAGGCTGAATCAGCACAGCTCGGTCAGCTCGTTGAAAAGGAAAAAATTAAAAACCTAAACTAAATCTCTTCTTCTCTGGGGGAGTTCTTCCTTCCTTTCTTTCTTTCTTTCTTTCTTTCTCAGACATTTATTCATTCTCGACGAAAAAGCTGCAGGAGCTGCAGATCTGAGTTGGATACGAAAAGTGGTTTTCCCAGATGGGAGGTGGTTTTAAAGTCGTCTCTCCGGGTTAAAGGTTTTCTATTATATTATCATGCAGAGAAGTCTTGACATCGCTGCTACATGACGAATTCCCCGGCTTTTAATTGAAAACGGATGGTCTAAGAGTGATGATAAATCTTTTCTTTCCACCCGTTTCCCAGCCTTTCAATTAGGAGCAAATGGCCAGGCTTTATCCAGAACGCATTTTTCATTTCAAGTGTGTCTAAAGTTCTTTAGGAAAAAAAAAAAAAAAAATAGTGTGTAGAACATAATATTCTTGATGATCCAGATTGATGTCTCTTTTTCCCGAGCAAAATGTTAGAATAAAGACCCTAGCAGAGCCCTTTACTGACTTTACATGGATACGGATTTGAATATATCTTGTTATCCTCGGGAAAGTGAGAAGCATAACAGTTTTCACAGCTTGCTCTTGGACATGGAATATGATACGCAGTAGAAGAAATACAAATAGGCATCTCATCATTATTAAACACTCAGTGCAATCAAATGCAACAAATGTGAAATGATGGGCTAGACACAAGATCAGAACCATGGTGTGTTGGGGAAGGTGGTGGGGGGGGGGCTTTAAACAAAAAAGAGAATAAAGTTAGACAGTTAACTTGAACAGGCTTGGATTTATTCCTATGACATTGATCCATGCAGAGTCTATGGAATACACGCTATTTAAAATTTACAGGGACTCAATGAAGTGAATGAGACAGCTCGTCTTCTAGTACCATAAAAGGGTGTATGATTAAAAACAAACAAACCAAAAAAAAAAAAAAAAAAACTTTCACTTTATACGTGTGTCCGCAACACAGAGGCGGGATTTGATAAAAGGCCAACACTGCGAAAAAAAAAAAAAAAAAAAAAAACAGGTTGCAATTATTAATTAATTAATTAAATTTTTTTTTTTTTTTTGCATGATATGATTAACACCTTCGTGTGGTCTTGTCCATAAACTTTAGCTAACAAAAAAAAAATCTTCTATTCTTTATTTTTTTTTATTGTTTTAAAATGACAGTTTCAATTAAACCAAGATATATCATCATGTCAAATCTTGTTTCCACATTTAATGTGAAACAGCAACTAATAAAATTCAAGTGAAAATGAATATACTGTACATTCCAAATCAAGTGCAGCAGATGTATTAGACCAAGCAAGGACTCATACTGTAATGTGCATAATTGTAAAAGAGGAAAACAATACCATAGTCATGATCAGTGATGGAAGGTCACCGAGTTCATTTACTTCGCTACTGTATTTAAGTACATATTTCATGTATGGAAATTTTTTTAACCTTGAACTACACTACGTCCTATAGAGAATATCTGTACTTTCTACTTCACTACATTTCTACATGGTGTTCCATTGCATAACCAGAATAGTGTGTAGTATTGGAACTGTAATATTGCCACCTGCTTAATGTTATACATAATTGTATGATTTGAGAGAGAGAGAGAGATTGTTTAATTAGGTCTACAGTGAGCTAATACAAGCTTGGTATTTTTTAACCTCACGTAAAGTTGAAAAGAAGTACTTTTTCTGAAGTACAACTTCTTGAATATTATTTTACTTAGGGTACTTTAGGTTTTTTTTCTTTTTTTTTTTTTCTCAAATACAGGATTTGCGTCTTTTTCCCACAACTGCTCATGGTGAAGCATGGTTGTGGCAGCATCGTGCTATAGAGCCGCTTCTGTTTTGCTGCGACTGGGACACCGGAATCATGGATTGCTCCAAATGATCCAATCAGAGCCAAGATCTAAATCCTATCAAAAGCCTGGGGAATGACTTGAAGAGGGCTTTGCACAGGAGATCTGCTCAAGATCAGATAAATCTGGAGTATTTACGGACTTTAAGGAGGAGCAGGATAAAATTTCCACATGAAAGTGTATGTATTTTGGGAGAATTTTACCCCAAAGTGAAATGTGCCTTAACACAGTATTAACAAAGGGGTGTATAAACTTATGTTGGTTACAATATCACATTTAAAGGAAGAAAAAATCTCACAGGATTATTTTTTTTACATTAGAAAAACCTGCAGGTTTAATTCGGGTGTACGGTACATACTTTTAGATCCACATTATAAATATTAATTACATTCTTAAGGCATAAAGTCTTAAACCACACCCACTCACACCTGCTTTTATTCACATATATGGAATATAATCATCTATGATCTGTGACGATATGCAGTACGGTCTCAAAAGCACACCAGATTGTCCCTAAAAGCCTGCTCTCATTCCTGTGAATTGACTTGAAGGACACGCCCAGCTTCCCATATATGGCTAATACATAAACGTTTGCTTGCCCACTAACTTATATTTGACCCCACTTGTCCATATATGGACTTTAATATACACCCACATTGCTACAGTTTTAAAGGTGACGCACACCCAGAACGTCTTTGATTTAAATTTATATATGGAGTCAAAGGCATACCTACATGTCCATATATGGCATTGAAGACACACCCACCCAGGGGTTTTAATACATTGAAAATCAATTTAATTTCATCCATTAAAATATTTGTCATATACAGTAGAATTTTTTTTCAGAAATTAATCAGAACCATTCCATGTGCACACACACACACACACACACACACACACACACTCACACACACACACACACACACACACACACACACACACACACACACACACACACACTCACACACACAC
>QMIH01000673.1:345400-361844 GCA_003987875.1 Clarias batrachus | reverse complement strand
TCATGAAAGAATAAAGTTACGTTAAAACCAAGCACACCATTGTTTTTCTTGTGAAATTCCCAATAAGTTTGATGTGTCACATGACCCTCTTCCTATTGAAAAAACAAAAGTTGGATCCAAGATGGCCGACTTCAAAACGGCCACCATGGTCACCACCCATCTTGAAAAGTTTGCCCCCTCACATATACTAATGTGCCACAAACAGGACYTTAATATCACCAACCATTCCCATTTTATTAAGGTGGATCCATATAAATGGCCCACCCTGTAGAATAGAATCATATTTAGTGATTACATAATCCGTTTAGAACCCCAAAATGTCATATTCATGTTGATGGATATAGAGGACGTAGTTATACTCCAGTAATTCATAGAGCATAAAAGGCACCACAGGCCAATGAGAGGGAAATGGGATGGTTACATCACGGTAGGAAGTTTAGGAGAAAGATTGGAGCGACGTGAAGTGTTCTGATGGAACATCACAGAGAATCTGGTCAAAAAGGGGAACTTAGCAAATCACCCATCAAAAAGAAGAAATGAAGTAGACAGGTAGACCTTAGCGAAAGATGTGGCCCAGCTGGAGAAGACAACTCACATGTGCATGATTATGAGACTGATAGAAAAGGGATGGGAAATAAAGTGGGCTTGGAGATAACATAAAAATTAAGGAGCTGAAAAATGATAATATAACTAATAAAAAATCACTAAAACGAAGATCAAAGAAAGAAATGAGGAGGAGCAACGCAGTGGTTTCCAATACTGGAAAACAGAACTAGCTTTTTCTTCATGGGCTCTTTTGCTTTTATGCTCTTTCGGCTTTAGGACTTCTCCTAAAGTCCTAGGGGTTTATTTAGCATTTTTTTTGGAAGTTCTTCGAAATATTCCAGGACTAAACTCTGGAGAGAACACAGTCGTAACACCACCGTGCCACCTAAGAGACTTTCATTTCATGAGAATTCTTACACATGCAAAATCACCACCATACAACAGTTTGTTTTCTTCCAGATTCCAAGCATGTGTTGTTGGTAGGGACAACCTAGAGGTGCTTTTCATTAGAACAGCGCGGCGGACCGGCAGCACCCCGCTGAGAGACGAGCGAGTGAAATTCGAGCCTGAGTGCCGCTGCGTCGCTGCACCGTATAAAAAAGATGTAATGCTTAATGGGCTGATTGTGCAAGAGCAAAGTGGATCTTTTACAGGAGCCTCCATGACAGCCTCCTCCTCTGCCTTCAAGCCTGTATGGTGCATCAACACACACACACACACACATACAAACAGAGGATGACCTTATCTGCAGATGGAGAACATGACCTTCCTCTCACAATCATCATCATCATCATCATCAGTATGGTTACTCGCAGGATGAGCCACAAAGGATCCTGAGGGTCCACAGTGGATTAAATGCTTTAAAGGCGCTTGATACACTTTTATAAGGTGCAACATTGTAAATCAGATTAATGATAAAACATGAAAAACAGGTTCTTAGAATGTTATTTGGATAAAATGGAGCCCTCAATGATTAGCACTCCACTGTAGGTTTTAAAATGACACCTTCAAAAGGTTTTACCATGACAAGTGAAGAACCCTTCAGCCAATAACATCTGCAATAATTAGCATCCAGAAAGAACTGAAGCCTCCAATGTTTCTCCAAAGTTCAATGACCAAAAGAGTGCGATGTTACAGAGTTACAGAGTAGCTCCTGATCAGGAAGCCCTCTGTTAACTCCTACAAAAAACCTCTGAAACTTCTCCAAGGGTTCTTTGGATATGAGGGGGTATCAAAACGTTTTGAGATTTGCATGCCACAGAAACCAGCCGTACATTCTCCCTTAGACACCTTAAAGCTGGGAGTAGAATTCGTTGTTGACGGTCTGGCCCCTGGGGACGAATTCTCGATGCACACTGCCGCGATTGTCGAAAAAAGACGATGAGCATGGACTTGGTTGAGTTGCTGACCTACCTCGCCTTTTTCGCTTGTGACGATGATGCCTCCTCCAATGTGAAGACCTTTGGCTCAGGGTCGTACCCGTACACCCAAGTTTCATCATTGGTTAAGATCCTCGACATCAAGGTCCGGTCATCCACAGCACTTCCATGCGAGGTTTCGTCTGCGCCTGGGTCAGCAGCCTGGAGACACACTTGGCAGCAACACGGCGCATGTTCGAATCACATGTGGTGATTGACTGGACTGTTCTGTATGACAAACCGACAATGGCAGCAATGTTGTGGATTGTTCTCCGACGATGATCGTGCACAAGTTGCAGGGGTTGACCTCGTTGCAGGGCTTCCTGATCTCTTGTCATCGCCCAGTGATGTTCTTCTGCTCTTGAAGCACATGTCAGTCAAAACACCGCGAATGACTCATTGCATCATTGCTATAAACTTTGTCGAAAACTATCGCTCTTTGTTCTAACTTGCTCTCCATGATGAAATAACAGATGTGGTAACACATGTGGTCAGAAAAGCACCAGCTGCTTAGTTCCCCCTGTGACTGTGCATGTAGCCTTTGTCCTTCAATCTATCGCCATGTTACAAAACTAGATTAGAAACTTTTTGAAGCAGTACCACCTTGTAGTTCGGCACAGTTAGCCTCTAAGAGTGGTAACACTTCATGTTTAGGAAACACTGTTGTAGGTTTGTAGGTGTTGTAGGTGCAATGGTTCTCCCTAAAGGGATTACTGAAAAGATGTAACAGTGTGTATTAAGTGATGGCCTCTTGGCCAGAGAAAATGGAGTTCTCCAAAGGTTCTCCTTTGGATAATTCAGGTTTACGAAATGGTTTTACTTGAAGCTCTTCCTGATCAGAAAACGCCCTGTCGTAGGGTTCTACGTAGACCCCATATTGGTTCAGTGGCATTTGAAAAAAGCTTGAATAGTGACAGATATTGGTGGTAACTTCTTAGATAAATAAAGGTGTTCTCAAAGGGTTCTTTAAAGATTTTAGTGTAGCAAGCCTCCCGAAAGGGTTCCACTTTATGATCGAAAACACTCTGTTGTAGGTTTCTACATATAGCCGACAATGGTTCCCACAGAGGGACAACCGCAAGGGGGTAGAGCGATCTACTGTAAATTATATGGTGACCTTTCGCTCTGAGAAACAAAAAAAAAAGTGTTCTCCAAGGGTTCTTTGAATAGTCAGGGTTATTAAAGAAATCAATATCCATTCAATTATATTTTTGAACTTAGCTTTGAATAAAATACATAAAGTTTCTCACATTCCCAAAAATCCAGGTCTCTTGTTAGGATAGCTATTGCTGTATGATACTGGACATTTTGGTTTTCAAGCACAATCACCATTTTGCGAGCAGCCTGTGTTATATGTGATGAGAAAAGAAAAGGGCCATGTATGTTTTATTTTTCATGTAAGCAGTTTCACAAATAGACCAAAAAGTTCTTTAAAACAGTGTTGTTGTTGTTTTTTTTTTTATGCGTTCTTGAGGCAGCTCTGACTGCATTGCAGGTTTGCGAGTACATCAGAGTGCATTATGGCCAGAGGGATGAAAGAAACCTACAGCTGAATACAAGAGATAGGCAGAAAGAAAGAAAAAAACTTTGTGGCATGAAGGCTTCAAAACGCTTCTTAATCCATGGGGTGCTGTTTATGTATATTTATGGTGTTTTGTCACCTTAAATATTCCGACTTTGTGGATTCATTGCTTGTTTGTGGCATCTTGTTTCTCATTGGAAATAAAGTTGACTCTGTAGGATGGAAGGTGAGGATGTACGTACAGCATACGCCTGGCGTTTATACGTCCGTTTCCAAGCTTTCCAAACACTGAACTTTAACTAACACCTAGACAGCATCGTGTTTGCCGTAGGGATTGACCACAAATGCCCTCCACCGAGTTCCAACTAAAACGTCTATTTGTCTTCTCCGTGCACTGTGGAGGCCCTGAGCTAATGTTACATGCAGTAGGGTTGACCCCACACAAATTGGTTTGCCCTTTTATTATTTGCCACTCTGTAGTGGAAACATTTATGACCAGCGTTTCCCTTTGTGACGTTCAACCTGCTGTTTCTTTACTGCTGCCTCCATCCCGGGGCCAAATACTCCATCGAGTGCGTGGTGTTTATAAGACTTCACAAGACCTACAATTCCAATCGCTTCTAATCAGCTGATATAACTGGTGACCTAAAGCTAAAACCTTCGTATCTGATGTCAATATCGGGCTAGCACTTTCATAAAGGATGGTGTTTATAAGGCTTCAAAAGCCCTACATAAGCTCTTTCTCACTGATGGAATACCCGCTTTTAAACCCACAGCCCAAAACTCCATCATATACAGTTCAGTATCTACTGTATATAATTGTCACCATTTTAAAAGCAGATAAACTCTTGGATAAAGTTGATAAGACTTCATAAGCCCTATATCAGGATACATTTATTAGACTAAAAAAAAGGCCTACATTAAAACTTCCACATAGCTGACCTACCTGCTTTCAAGAATAAAGCCAAATATTTAATTATATTATATCTGGATCTGCACCATACCAAAAGGAGTATAATATTTTAATAAAGGGTGGTGTTTCTAAAACTGCACAAGCCCTACAGTATATAATCTCTTCCTCACAAATAACCTAAAGCTAAATTTATGTATTTGTGTATACAGTATAAACATCAGGATAACATTTTAGGGTGAGGTTTATGAGGCTACACAAGGTCTACATAAGCACTTCCACATATCTGGCTGAACCCATATTACTATCATGTATTTGTAAACAGTATTGTCTTGCAATTTGTAAATTCTCATGTATTGTCACACCAGGGAAAGAGTTAAAATAGAGGCGACATGAGACATACATAAGGCCTTAATGACAAAATTATTTCATTACCTTTGGTCAACTGTTATAATGGTCTAAAGTAAGCCATAAGACAAAGTCAGCAAAGGGATTGGTTGAATAAACTTTAAAAGTGATGAAAACTTCCTTTATGATACAACCATGCCAAGTTTAATCAGGTGTCCTGAATGAATTATAAACATCACCTAGATATCCTGATGATGATGATGATGATGATGGTGATACATCTTTAGGCCAATACTTCATTAATAGCTCAAAAGCTCTGCTTTGCCGAAGGGCTTCTGTAGGTTTTGTGTAGCATTATTAAAACTAACTAAAGTAAACTGTTATCATGAAGTTTGTCAATTGGTCTCCAAGATGCTGCTTTTGGCTTTTGACTTGAAGCTATTAAAACCATCTAGGTGTAAGAGCTTGTGTAGAGGTCATGTAGCATTATAAACACCAGGCTTGTTGTTGTTGTATGCAGTAATTCTTAGTTAATCAAAGCCACTTTACATTCTAGGCATTTTTATTCATCACTTCAGTGTTTCCATCACAGGACTCTATCAGTGCTAAATTCTTTCTGGTCTTCTCCGATGAGGTGTGAGAGCGCAAATAACTTCTCTTGCCTCATGAAATTAGCGTTAAGCGTCTGATGCGTATTCCCAGACAAACAGGAGAGAAATATGCCTCGCAGATATTCATTTACAGCCTTAATGTTCTGTAGCAAAAAGGACTGAAGTCATTTCTGCACAAACAAATTGGATGGTGGATCTCATCAAAAGCTCCAGTCTCAGAAGGACCAAGCGCTCTAAGTGCAGATTCGAGTGTTTTTCAAAAGGGACAGTAAACTGCTGCTTTTAGTCAACGAGCAGCACCTCCGAGATGTTCTGACTGAGTGGAGATTCCAGCTGGAGGACAAGTGTAGGACGTCTCTCTTTAACTCTTCCCTACCTCGTTTGTGTGGATGTCTTCACACCTGTGCCTGTGAAGCATGGTGGTGGTAACATCATGCTCATCATGTTCAGTTCCTCGCTGAGTTCTTTGACTCATTCCCTCCTGTCATGCTCAAGCAAACTGCTTCATGTGTTAGAAGAGGTTCACCACATATTGTTTATGCTCTTCTCTTATTTTCTTTCTTTCTTTCCTTTTTATATTGTTTCTTTATTTTTATTTGTTTAAATGAGCAAATTTCCTTCCTCCCTAGCTTTTTTCTTTCTTTTTTTAGTTCCTTATTTTTAATCTTTAAAGAAATCTTTATTTTTGTCTTGCTTTCTTTTATCCAACTCATTTCTTTCTTAATTATTTTTCGTTTTTATTGTCTTTCTTCTTTTCTTCTTTAGCTCTTTCTTTACTCTTTCTTTTTTCTTAGATACAATTCCTTTCTTTCCTTATTTGACCCAATTTCTTTCTTTCTTTTCCTGCTAAGTTGTGGTGTCCCTCAGGTCAGTATGCTGGGACTCTTGTCATTTCAGCCATGGTTCAGGAGGAACCAGTAAAGTGACAGTCCGTCTTGTAATGTGCTCTTCTCGCAGGTTATTATACGCTCTGCTAGAGACACTTGATTCTTTTTGTTCTCACCCAGCGTCCTCTCATGATGAAAAATGAGTCTGAGAGCAGTGACGTCTTTCAGACTGCAGTCCCTGTGTCAGTTAGTCATTTCCTGTACAGCAGAGCGAGAGCGGGCAGCTAACTGACACAGAGCTTACAACACCAGCTTTTAACCACCGTTTGGAAAATAAGACTGATTTCTCTGAGACACAGATTCAGATCTGCACAACCACACAAAACACTGACTCACAAACATGTTGATATGCCACAGACGCACAACCGCAACAATCTGATAACACTGCAGTGCAACAATAAACATTATACACACTCTATAATCAAGCTGTGTCACACAGAGACCTTTATTCAGAGGTATGCAGAATGGACATACAGTTAATTCCAGAATTAATGGCAACCCTTTGGTAAAACCTGCTCTGCATGTTTGCAGGAAACCAGATTAGCTGGAGAAAACTCAACATGCACAATGAGAACATGCAAACTCCACACCAAAATTTATTTAAACCTATGAACAAAAACTACAATTAAAACATGCAACAGTATACTTCTATCCATTTTATGTCTTTTGTTTGTTAATTTGTATACTTTTTATGCTAATTTCCTCCTTTTTTTGCTATGTTTTCTATGCTCATTTCTTCTTTGTCTTCTTCATTGTTTCCTTTCGTTCTTTTTTGGCAACCATTTTTGCTAAATTTTCTTTTCTTTCCTCCATCCATCTTTTCTCTCTTTATTTGTTTCTTTCTTCATTTTTTTATTTAGTACAGTTTCCTCTTTCCTTTTCTTACTTAATTTGTTTCTTTCTTTTTTTATTTGTTACACATCCGTTGTTTATTTTCTTCTTTTTTCTATCTTTCTTTCTAATTTGGTGCAATTTTTTTATGTTCATTTCCTTCTTTCTCTTAATTTTCTTTCTTTCTTTCTTTCTTTCTTTCTTTCTTTCTATTTACTACATTTCCATTGCTCATTCTTTTTTGATTTTCTTCTTTTTTTCTTCCTCTTCTCTCTTTTTTTACACACATTTTTGCTACATTTTCTTTTTTCCTTCTTTCTTTGGTATACATTTTTCTTTTCTCCATATTTTCTTTTGTTATTTTCTTTTTATTTGGTACACTTTCTTTTTCTTTCTATCTATGCTAATTTCTTAATTTTCTTTCTTTCTTTTTTCTTTTTATTCGGTACACTTTCTTTCTTTCTTTCTTTCTTTCTATTTAGTACATTTTCATTGCTCATTTTTTGATTTTCTTATTTTTTCTCCCTCTTTTCTTTCTTTTTTTAAACACATTTTTGTTACATTTTCTTTTTTCCTTCTTTCTTTTTTCTTTTGTTATTTTCTTTTTATTTGGTACACTTTCTTTTTCTTTCTATATATGCTAATTTCATAATTTTCTTTCTTTCTTTTTTCTTTTTATTCGGTACACTTTCTTTCTTTCTTTCTTTGGTAGTACTACACTTATGCTCATTTCCTTCTTTCCTCCTTTCCTTCCTTCTACTCTCTTCAAAGTTTCTCCTTTCCATGTCTTTCATTCTCAGTCTTTGTTCTGTCCTGATCCTTTATTCCTGCACTTTATACTGGAGCTCTTCTTCGTTTCTCTCCTCGTATCTCCTTTGTATCTCATCTTCACACTTTTTCAGCACTTGGAGTAAAGACACGTGCTGTAACTCAGATTCACATGCTGGTGTTTTTTAAAGATGAAAAAAAAAAATCCATCAGATTTGCAGGAGATGAATAATTAATCTTGTGTATGAAACGCTTGTTAAAACACACACACGCACACACACACACCTCGCCCTCGCTGTGGCCGCTGAGAGGTGGTAAGACAGTAATACTGTGTCTCCTCGTGTCCTGAGTGCGCCGTGCGGACGCCGTGTCCGACTCTCCCAGTCCGACGTCTCCGCTTTTGATCCGGTCCGGCCGGGTGTGCAGTACAGCAGGTGGAGTCAGACACTCGGATCGGGTCCTGTTCCTCCAATGAGCCGCGCACGACCGCGCGCGCTGTCTGATCATGGGCTATTAACCGAGCTGCTGCGTGCGTTCGTGCGTTCGTGCGCGCGTATGCGTGCGCGTGTGTTAGTGTATGTGTGTGCACGCGCACTGGTGAGACACACGCACACACACACACACACACAGAAACAGAGCGCTGAGAGAGGAGAGCAGATCTTCCCGAGTGTCTCCCGCAGAAGACTGAAGACTAACACACACACACACACACACACAGGCGCGCGCGCGTTTGCACCCATATGTTGATCTCGCGCTTATAACGCGCTGCTCTGTTGTTGTTGTTGTTGTTGTTTTTGTTTTATTTCCCCCCGGAGAGGAAATAATCGGATTTCTGATCAACAGAGATGCTGAGTGGAGGAGATGGAGCTGTGAGAATTCCGCCCATCATCCGCCTGGGATGATCCGAGCGCCACGGTGAGCTGCTTCCACTTAGGACTGCTGTTTATAGCTTCATTTATTTTATTATTGACTTATTTATGCATTGATTTATTGTGCTTCTGTTTTTATTATTATTATTATTATTATTATTATTATTATTGCTGAATGAGAGGCTCGTGCTGGAAACAATTCCCTTGATGATAAAAGGAACAGATCAAAAGAAAATGTACAAAAGATCGTCCAGTGGCATGAAAGAAGTCCGGTTACATCTTCATTTTTATAGATATTGAATCCCTCGTTCAACAGGATTGAGACACTTTTTCCAATCAACACTCCATGTGTCATCATTTCATTCCTATACGCATTCATTCAGTTCAATACTGTCTCTGTTCATTTATCCAGTGTGTGTGTGTGTGTGTGTGTGTGTGTGTGTGTTGGATTACTGTACATAAGTTCTCTTCCCTCCTGTCCTGTAAATCTCTTCAGTATCTCTACTCCCACCCCAAAAAAACAGAACTAAACCCTCATCAGATGTACGTGCGTGGCGTATATATAAAATTCTCAGAGTCATGAATACGAATGAAGAGAATTCAGAAACGTGTCGGTATGTGACGCCAACCGTGTGGGCTGACAGGCGATTAATGTGCAAGGACGATTAAAACCCTGCGCTTAACATATTCACAGGCTCTGTGTCACATAGCCGCAACTACTGTACATGATATCTCTGCATCCAGTGTCCATTCTGATCATATCATAGACCTGACTAAGTATTCTGGGATTGATCAGACACTATAGTGTGTGTGTGTATGTGAAGATAAGCAACAACAAAGGTGAATTTAGATTAAATAAATCGTCAATGTGGTGTGTGATGTGAAATATCTCTTAAACGTGTCTGGCGTTAGAGGAAGCCGTTTAGAATCCACTGTTACTGTAGACCGGAGATCAACAACCTAACAACCGTTCAATGATGGAAAAAACCACAAGAATGTAGGGGGAAAAAAAAGTACAAACCTACAGTATTGTTTGGTGATTTGTGTAGAAGCTGAGTCTGAAGTCTAAAAATAAAAAATCTCGTGAGAAAATTATCCACATCCAAATGAATTTGTTCGCTTTATGACTTTGTAAACAAGATGAACAAACAATAACCTCGACGCCAACCATAACTTTAACCTCTGTAACATCGTTTTGACGTAATACGTCAAAAAATCCGGGTTTGACAGCATGCACACTTCTCAGATTCACAGAGTTAGGAAGGATTATGAATTAGTGACTTTTACTTTTTTTTTTTTTTTTACTTTTTTTATAATTAGAAATCAGTAAAGATCATTTAAACAAGCGATAATGATAGGATTGAGTTTTGTTTAATTTCATGTAAAATGAGAGAAAAAAATTAGGTACAAACTCTAAATATGTCCATAACTGTAAAGTTTTTTATTTTTATTTTTGGTGTATAACAGACAGAGTTAAAGCTGTAACCTTAAGATTTCCGTCATCTTCAGGACAAAGGAGTTGACACTGTTTCCCCTTACTAATTTAAATACAGAGAATTAAGTGAGGCACGGACTGTTCATAGGTGCCATGACGCAAGTGAGAACAAACTTTAAAGTAACTATAAATGGATAGAAAGTTCTCCACTGGCTCACTGCTACTACTGCAACTGTATAAGAGGAATAAAACACTCAAGGACATGCTGTTATGGAAAAATAATCAATAACCTCAGTAACAGTAACTGTTCTACCCTAGGAGCATGGCTCAGAGTGTATTATACTCATTTCAGTCTTATTTTAATTGGATATTTGGTGTTTGTTTGTTTGTTAAACGTCTATTTAGTAAATAAGTAAATGAATATTGATTTGTTTAGTAAAAGAATCATGTGAAAGAACTCTCAGTGGGATAAAACTCAAGACAAATCTTCCTGAGCCAAGCATCTAACCCTGAGGGATCTCGGATTCACGTTAATGTCTGACGAAATGACTTGAGTTCAGATGCACAGGATTCCTAAGCTCCTAAGAAATCCAACAATGTTTTGTTTTTTTTTAAGTTTCTCTCCTAATGAGATTTTTGAGTTCTTGCTCTTAGAAGACTTTCCTGTTAAGCTTCGACACTGAGGCAGACGGGACATTTCCAGCTCTTGTTTTTGCTCCGGGATTATGCGGGCCGCCGTGCCGCGAGCCGCGCTTGTCTCTCAGCAGCACTAACGAAGCGTCATAATCAATGAGCACTGAAAGCATTTCTTCACACTTTTTTCCACCCTGCTTCAGTTTTTCTGCAGTGTGAGAGTGAGACAGGAGAGCTATTGACAGACTGGTCTTTAATTATTCATTGTCCAAAGCAGAGATCTCTCAATATTTTGCAAAGGAAAATCCAATAAAATGCATCATTGATTGGCAGCAAAGGGACATTATTAGGATGAGGTATGAGTTCTTTGTCATGACTACAGGAAGCCTTAATGCTCAGAGACATAGCCGATTTCTTCATCATAACCTATAATTAGGTAGGGTAGCTTTCTTCTTCTACGTACTGTATATTATATCTCCAGGAAACAGTTATACTGTTAAGACCTCAAACGTAGAACCCTGGTGTTTTTCGTGGTGTGACATGCTAGGCGTCTACTTCAAATGTTATATTTTCAAAAAACAAATCAATACAATAAATACAATTCAATGGGAATATTCGTGGTACTATCTCTGTATCTTGTTCCGGAGTGAGGGTAGAGCGGATCGGCAGATGGACTACTACACCATAGTCAATCATGCGGAAACTGTAGTAGTACAAAGAGTGCTGAGACAAAAGGCAATGCTATTGACATACCTTTCAAACTGCATCCCAGCCCTGACCTATGATCAGGTCAATTCATATGGGTTTTCCTTCACAAAGTGTCTTGGACACTCAAGAGGAGCTTGAAGAAGCACTGCACTGCTTCTCTGCATTAAAAGCATCCATTTGGGGTTCGGGTAACTGTCTAGGATGTGCCCCTGGGGATACACTTTGGGTGTGTCCAGTAGTGAGGAGAACCTGGGGCAGACCAAGGACTAAATGGAGTGAGACTATATTTCTCATCTGGCCAGGGTGTGAGGTCAGGGGGTCTCTGGTTAGATTTAGACTGTTGCTCCAAGGATGGATGGATGGATGGATGGATGGATAGATGGATAGATAGATAGATAGATAGATAGATAGATAGATAGATAGATAGATAGATAGATAGATGGATGGATGGATGGATGGATGGATGGATGGATAGATAGATAGATAGATAGATAGATAGATAGATAGATAGATAGATGGATGGATGGATGAATGGAGGGATGAATAGATAGACCTGTAGATTGACAGACAGTTTATTAAATGGATGGATGGATGTACATGTGGATGGTTAAATGGATGGATGAATGGATTAATGGATGGACAAATTGACACATGGTTAAATTGATGGATGGATGAATAGATGAACAAATGGCAGGATGATTAAATGTATGGGCAACTGCATGAATGGATATATACTGTAACTAGACAGACAGATGGATCTTACATTGATAGATGAATGGATGTGTGGACAAATAAAAGGATTGTTAAATGGATGGATGGACCACAGGACAGATGGTGGAATGGATGGACAGATACACAGATGGATGAATAGCTGGATAAATACAAATATCTAAATATATTTACATGCTAAAATGAAACAACTAAGATTCTGAAAAAAGGAAACCCTTTTGGGGCTGAGGTTCCTCAAGGCATCTCAATTTAAGAGCATGTTACCTAGGAGAGGAATTATTCGATGTGATTTTTAATCACGCTGTTTGACAGTGGGCGGCACAATGGTGTAGTGATTAGCACTGTCGTCTTGCACCTCCAGGGTCCGGGATCGATTCCCGGCCAGGTTTGATTCCTGTCTCTGTGTGCATGGAGTTTGCATGTTCTCCCCGTGCTTGGTGGGTTTCCTCCCACAGTCCAAAGACATGGTAGGTGTTAGGCTAGTTGGCGTTCCAAAATTGTCCATAGTGTGTGTATGTGTGTGTGCTCTGCAATGGATTGGCACCATGTCCAGGGTGTACCCCGCCTTGTGCCCTAAGTCTCCTGGGATAGGCTCCAGGCCCCCGTGAACCTGAATACAGGATTAAGCGGTATAGATGATGAGTGAGTGGGTGTTTAACAGTGAGGGTGGCATAGTGGTGTAGTGGTTAGCACTGTCGTCTCACACCTCCAGAGTCTGGGTTCACTTCCCGCCTTGGCGTCTGTGTGCATGGAGTTTCAGTGTTCTCCACGTTCTTGGTGGGTTCCTCTGGGTACTCCGGTTTCCACCCACAATCCAAACATGTGCAGATTCGGCTAATTGCCAATTCCCATTCCCAATTTGCTCAAGAGTGTGTGTGCTCTGTAATGGATTGGCACCATGTGCTGGGTGTGCTCCACCTTGTCTCCTCGGATAGGCTCTGTGACTCGTAGATGAATGAATGTTTTGTGCTATGATGCTTACGAGAAACCCAACTCACCCATAAATGATGTTCTATAAATAAAACACATCCCCATTTTGATGTTTTAAAACACACTTCCATGCACACTTCATATTCTGCAAAATCTCAGGAATGAAATCCATGACAAACTGATCACTGCATGGAGACGCAAATGTCCCGATCAGCATTAAGGTCTTTAACCGGCGTACAAATCTTAATCAGCAGCCGTGTAAAAGCTCTCAGCAGAACCAGTTACAGCCTTTTCGTTATTAATTAATGCACCCAGGCACGCACGGCCCTCTTACACCGCTTAATAAATGGCTTTATACACAAAACACACATCTAATTGGACCATCGTGGTCAATATCTGGTTCCCAGTAGTATCACATGACCACATTAAAGTTAAGGAGCAGTTAAAGTAAGTAATGCTTTTATATATATATATATATATATATATTTTTTTTTATAACAAACCCGGTGTTGTTAGGATTCTGCACTTGTTCAAATCCCAGCACTGAGCCACATAGTTGGGCCCTGGAGCCAGATGTTTAATCTGAAACTGCCTTGCTAGTAGCTTGCTCAGAATAAAAGCATCTGAGAAATGAAGGAATGGGGAAAAAAAAAAAAACTGCAGGATATTTTCCCCCCATGACTGGATACTCGTTTGCTGGTAATATGATGTTACGTTTAGAGATGTATAGATACAGATATTGGTATGAGTCCCGTATCATGCTCATATCATCACTGTTGGGTGGAAACATGGTCCAAAAGCATTACTTTTCAGGAAATAAAAAAATTTAAAAAATGAAAAATCGATCTGGATGTGAAAGTGAGTGCAGTGTGCCTTTTTCACGAGCATGGCGAGTTCCATTGCTATTAGCGGTGCACCAACGTAAGCAGAGCTAAATAAAATGCTTCGTCTCTGATTAACGCTCAGAAGCTTCTTCATTTCATTCTCACTAATGGATCAGGAGAAGTTCTTACCGGATGCTCAGGTGCTGATGCATCCCTGCTTGAGCTGGTCCTGAGCCCTCTCTTTTCACAATATTTCACTTCCAAAGCTCCAGATGTTCTTCAGGGTTCCTGAAGGACTTTTTTTTTTTTCCTCTGGCCAGTCCCTGTACCTGAGCAGTTTCAGAGTTGTTTGTTAAGACACAGTTATGTATGAATCATTCAATCTTAAAAAAACAAACAAACAAACAAACAAACATCTAACTTAAGGTATGAACCAGTGAGAAACAGGTGCAGAAGATCAGGCCAGTGGTTGAAACAGACGAGAGGGTCTGGGGGAAATGAGGTCGCTGCTAAGGTATTGTTACATGAACAACTATTTTTTAAATTGAATTTGTAATTTAAGCCACACTCTTTTTATTGTATTTAATATAAAGAAATGAGTTGGGGGGNGGGGGGGGGGGGGTGAAGACTTTTGCATGGTACTGTAATGTACTGTACGTTCACCTTTTTTTTTTTAGTTCAAATAGACTTTTTTCAGGTAAATGATTCGTTTGAGAGAGGAAAATGTCAACACAACTCCAGCGTGGAGTATCAGGACTGAGCACTCGGCTGAGATCGCGGCCCAGCATGCATCGGTTGTACTAGAGAAGGAAAGAGTAGGAAAAAGACATTCCCTTGCTCTTTGCTCTTACTGCTTTCATCTGCATCCGTTTGTTTTTAGAGCTACAACTGCATCTCTTACACCCTTTTGGGAGAAATGTATTGTTTATTTATTTGATTTTATTTGTTTATTTCGTTTTTTTTTTTTTGTGGACCGAGCTTGGCAGGTCTCATTTTTATTAATAACGAATCTCCGAAAGACACGACAGTTTTGAAAATGGAAATGAAGTCTGCTGTGACCTGCATAATACACCACCGGCACCACGCAGAGTTGACATGGTTTTGTTTTTCCTTTTTTTTCTTTTTTCTTCTTTTTTTCTCCCCTCTCAGGGCCGCTTCATTTACATCCCCGGGATACGCGCACACTATTTACACTGACAATACAGAACACAAACAAGCTTATGAGAGGCTAAACATGCCGAAATTATTATAACAGGACTAACAAGGCACGGGGATTAGATCCAACAAATGCTGTTTATTCTGCTCTCGTCCACGTGTGCACTAAATATCAGGAGCAAATACAGTACTGTTGTTGTTGTTGTTGTTGTTGTTGTTTTTTGCCATTTCTGTGTTTCGTGCAGCAGAGGCCATGAGCAGATAGTGTTCCCCATGTAGCATTACGTTTAATTTTTATTCCTAAGGAGAGCAGGACTGGCAGCTGAGCTGCATGAAGAAAACAATTGGGAGGAGATGATGGATCCGCAGTAGATGCTAAATACAGAATTCAGGTCAATACTCTACAGGATTCAATGCAGTGAGAAGAGAAGATGAAAAGAAGCAGAGGAAAACATGGACGCTCCGGGTTCTGCGCACAGGCCCGTGAGTCACGCTGAGAGTTCAATCAAAACTCATCGGTCTGCTTCACCACACAGGCGCAAGGTGTAGGGAAAAGAAAAAGAAAAAAAAAACGAAACGTACCGTCATTAATTCTGAGTAGTGAGAGGTACAGTATGGTACGGTGGAAGAGGTCTGTCTCGGGGAAAGTGCGGAAAATCAGCTGTGATGGCTTCGTTGTGTTGTGCAGCTAGTTTCTCTGCTTACGATTCACTAAGAATGAAAAGATCCAGTTAACATTTCTTTACCTGGAAAGCATAAAAAAATCATTTGACTCGTCTAGGATAATATCTTGGCACCTGGTGAACTTAGCTCAACCTGGGCAGCTAGCTAACTATTAAAATGTAAAACAAAATGCAATGAACAAAATGTGTGGTAACTATGGTAACTTTTTAAAATTTTTTATTAGACAGATTTCTCACTCTCTCACTCACCGTCTATACCGATTTATGGGTCACGTGAGGCCTGGAGCGTATCCTAGGAGACTTAGGGAACAAGATAGGGTACATCCTGGACAGGATGCCAATCCATTGCAGGGCACACACACACACATGATCATTTACACACTACGCACACTTTGTGAACGCCACAATCTCTCATGTCTCCTATGTCTTTGGACTATGGGAGGAAACCGGAATATCCGGAGGAACCCACCAAGCTTGGGGAGAACATGCAAGGTCCATGCAAACAAACCCTGAGGCGGGAATCGAGCCCGGACCCTGCAGGTGCGAGGACACTGTGCTAAACACTGCTACCAGACAAGTTTCTATAAATTAAATAAATAAATAAACAAATATTTAAAAATATATATATATAAAATAT
>QMIH01000673.1:294260-324780 GCA_003987875.1 Clarias batrachus | reverse complement strand
CAGAGGTACCGATTAGCAGTCGACTCTATTTGACCCCTGCAAGCTCCTGTGGGAAACCCCTCACGCCCACACACATCAATATTGTATCACATCTACACACACACATCAATATTGTATCACACATACACCCCCCCCCCCACACACACACACCTGCTCATTTCCTTCCCATTATCCAGTCAGCCATGCAACCATGCAGATACAGACCAGAGTTTCAGTTAATGTTCACATCAAACATGAGATTGTGGAAATCTGCAAGCTTAGTGACTTTTATTGTGGGTTTTTTGCTGATGCCTGAAGCGAATGTTTGGCTTTTTAGAAACTGTTGAGCTCCTGGGATTTTGGCGCGCACACACACACACACACACACACACACACACACACACACACACACACACACACACAGAATAGTGTTAAAAACAAGAAGAAAAACCCTCCAGTGAGTGTAGACGTCTTGCTGATGAGAGATGTCGGAGAAGAATAGATGCTGGTACGAGAACACAAACTTAAGGCGGATGAGCTTCAGCAGCATTAGATCACATCAGGTTCTTCTCCTGTCAGTAAAAAAAAAAAAACAGGAATCCGTGGCTACAGTGTGTAACAGGCACAACTAAACCAGACTGATGAATAATGCAGAAATGTTGCCTGGTCTGATGAATCTTGATTTCTGATGGTAGAGTCAGATTTTGGCATCAGCAACATGACTCCGTGACCCCAGCCGGTGTTGTGTTAGGAGGTCAGACTGGCGGATGTGTAATGGTGTGAGGAAAGGGTTTCTTGGCGTGCTGAATACCAATCGAACATGCTGTGAATGCCGTGCTCTGTCTGCATCATGTCACTGACAACCAAGCGGGGAGGGTGGAAACTATCGTGTGCTTCCCGGTTTCTGTCAATCTTCTCCAACTACTAACACTATTTGTCCACTTCCCTTTACATGGGCTCATAGACACCCAGAACTGTCTGGCTTCGCTCTGATTGACAGCGTGAATGGCCAAGAGCCCACATGCATCTGTTTGGGTCTCTGTATGATTACATGACGGAGTCACATCTTCTCAGTCTGTTTTTACCCTACAGACTCGGGAATGGACCCGAGTACACTTGACGCTAGAGTTGGGTACGTTTGCATAGTGCGAACGCTCCCTGACATACACTACCACTCAAAAGTTTGGGATCACTTGCAGATTTCTTTGTTTTTATTTACTGATTTATTTTCTACATTCTAAAACAATACTGGGGATTTAAAAACTATGAAATAACACATATGGAATTAGGTAATTATGTAACCACAACAAATACAGTCAGTTGTTCTTTTAAGACATGAATGTCCGCTGCAATCAAACTCCATGATGAAACTGGCTCTCATGAAGACCTCCATGAAAACAAGACCAAAACCTACCTCTGCTGCAGAGATGAATTTCATTTAGAGTCACCAGAGCCTTCAGCATTGCTTTACAGTGTAGAAATAAACATCAGGAACGACCATGTAGTTAGAAGATGATCCAGATCAGTTCAAGTCAAATATGAAATCCAGCAATGCCAAAACAGGAAGTGGACCGCTGTTTAGAATGTCACAACATCAATGATGGCCGACGTCTCCAATACCTTGGTGTCCACGCATCACATGCTGATCGCATCCTATGATCTGCACGGCAGATGTTTATTAGCAGCTTGCAAACCAACTAGGTGCAGACTGTTTGGGACAGTGTACCCGGGCACGGAACTGCATTACTAACGTGAAAGCCAGTATTTGTCCCTGGACATGGTAGGAAAGCAGCTGTGACTAACACGACAGCGTCCTTTAACTGGCTCCATGAACATTGAAATGAGTTCAGCGGAAGAATTCGACGTCCTCCAGCCGCCGGAGCCGAATCTAATAAAGCACCTTTGGGATGTGATAGAACTGCAGCGATTATGCCATCAACTCATAATGGACCAAATCCTCAGAAGAATATTTCTAACAGCTGGTGGAGTATACGCTGAGCGTATGGTGTCTCTTATCAAGCGTCCGGTGAATGTAGAAATGATGTACGTGAACATGATCTCCATGATCTTTAAATGCTAGCAAATTGGCGCGGTACAAAAGGAAGAAAGCACACCGGGACATGCGGTGGCTTAGAAAATAATCAAATTCAGGTCAGCATTCGCATGACTACGCGTGTTTTATTGATTTTAATAAGTGCAGAATGGCTTTATGGTGTTAAAAACAAATCCTCAGGTCACATCAGAGTCTTTTGACAGCTAGAAATCCACGAGGAAACCAGATTATTTCCTCCTGGCTCTTTCAACGCTTACACCACATCCCAGCTCTATTATTGCAGGTAGAAGTGGATTATCAGTAGTGATTTATATGAGAACACGATGCGGTCATATTTCTAGGCCACAAACACAAACAACAACACCGGCAGCAGCGGCAGCGCCGGCGGCAGCTTCTGTGGGCGTAGACCTCGTTTCCGTTGATTCACAGGAGGATGATGAGATAAGGATGAAAATATTTTCTGCTGGAGAAGGCGCAGATTTAAGAGCAGGGAGGAAAACCGGGTTGTTCAGACAGCAATAAGTCACCACTCGTCCCCATCACCGAGACCTGCTTTGCAAAAATGAAATAAATAAGAGCGTAGAGTGCATGTCAGGCGGTGAGACGGCGAGGGCGAGTCAGGCGTCTGGATTATGCGCTTGTTGACCGGATCTGAGGTCGCTCTCTACCGTTTGTGAATAAAAAAATACTGTATATTTTATCTTTTAGATGATGGATCATCATGGAAATATTCTCTGTGAGCATTATTATTATTATTTTTTTACATTTCGATGTTAAACTCTCCTTTTTGTTAAATTTCGTTTTGTTTTTCATTCTCACTAATTAATGTTACACGGATCTCCGTGATCTATCGTGACCCGGCGCTCCTCTTCTCCGCTCTCTCTCCACCTGTATCCGCACTGCTGCTGTTGCGTAAGAGGACATAAATATTTCATTAAACGTCTGTCTGATTTTCTGCTTTGTGATATTACAATAACAAATGAAGATGGATGTTTTTGATCATCTTTACAAAATTGCAGGATTTTTTTTTAATTAATTTTGAGAAGAA
This sequence comes from Clarias batrachus, assembly GCA_003987875.1. Lineage (NCBI taxonomy): Eukaryota > Metazoa > Chordata > Actinopteri > Siluriformes > Clariidae > Clarias > Clarias batrachus. The sequence continues at coordinate 321,700 of QMIH01000673.1, read as the reverse complement.
ATGAGAGAAACAAGTTTAAAATGATCAGTTTCATCTTTTCCTCTGACTGTTCCTTCCCTCCTGATCAGACGGTGGTGTAAATGTAAATAATAATAATAACAATCTAAATATGTAAATGTGCGACTATAACACATTACTGTTATCTGTACAGTGGAACCTCAGATTGCGAGTAACCTGGTTTACGAGTGTTCCGCAACCTGTGCAAAGATTTTTAATAAACTTTTAATCGGAAACCGAGCAAGTATTAGTTTACGAGCGCCGAGTATCATGCATCACGTATGGGGAGGAAGGAGGTGTTTTACTGTTTAAGACGAGGCGAGGGGCTAATTCCACGCACACACACACACACACACACACACACACACACAGTATTATGCAGATCAATCCCTGCTCTCCGTTATCACCCAGATGAGGATGGGTTCCCTGTTGAGTCTGGTTCCTCTCAAGGTTTTTTCCTTTTACCATCTCAAGGAGTTTTTCCTTGCTAACGTCGCCCTCGGCTTGCTCATCAGGGACAATCTTATCATTTTGATTCACACACATTGCATACAAACTTACTTCTTTTTATTGTGTAAAGCTGCTTTGCAACAATGTCAATTGTTAAAAGCGCTATATAAATAAAATTGACTTGACTTGACATACACATACACACATACACGGCGCCTGCGCACACAAATGGAAACACTTATCTGTCTGGATTTATTTAGACTTTTTTTAAATGTTAAGTGCAGGTTAATTTGTTTTATTTTTACTATATATATTGTATTAATTATTTTTATATATTTATTGTTTTGGATTGTAGAACAAATAATTTGAGTTTTCATGATTTCTTATGGGACAATTCTATTTGGTTTACGAGTGTTTTTGGAACACGAGCCCGCTTCCGGAACGAATTATGCTCGTAATCCAAGGTTCCGCTGTAATCATATGTTTAGGTTTTCCTTCAGGTCCTGTGTCTGTTGGTTTGTTGCCTGGTTGTGTTCACCTGCTTCGTGTTAAGCACTATTCGGACGGGACTAGTTTTACTCGGGGTTTTACTTTGAGTTTGATTTTTTTTCAGCCGACGTCCATCATTGCATGTATGGATTCAGATGGGACGAACATCTCCATGTTTATTACGGAGGTAGGCGTGTCTGTGTTTTACATGTGGGCGTTGCACAAGACCACGTGTTGAGGATGCGTGGATTGCACATGGCCATAAAAACTGATATTACAGTAGACAGTCTTAACAATTTACATAATTTGGATCTTCTTGTTTGATTACATTTTTTTTTCTTTGCAGGGTAGCAAACACATCTACATCCATTACTGGAGCGTAGAAAGCAGAATACTGGCGCGCTAGAAATTGTACGGTAGTTCATGTTGACCAAAACATACAAGCAAACGCGTTTCGGAAAAAAAAACATTTTCGGCAAACACAGACATTCGCGTTCGGACGGGATTAGATTTCTCAGAGCACCGCCGAGTTTGCTGAAAAACAGTAGGTCATTTGCTCTGGAATTTTTACAGAGGTCGTGTGAGAAAAAGACAGACATGGCAGATTCGGACGGGATTAAAATCACAAAGTACCTCTGTGAAACAGAAACTTCTCTAACGTCCCCCAGTAAAACTAGCCCCGTCCGAGTAGTGCTTAAAATCACAAAGTATATTTCCATGAGACGTTTTTGTTATCGTCAATAAGCACAATTCATATTTTTTAAGCTTTCTCAGTAAACAATCGAGTAAATTAAATTAGACAAACTCCCAGAAAACTACACTAAAGTGCACAAAACACACCACAGGCACAACAGCAAAAACACGTTAACATAGTTGCAAATAAAAATGTGCTAGCTGAGTTTAGCTCTATTACCATGCAGGCATTCCAATCACTCTCTCTCTCTCTCTCTCTCACACACACACACACACACACACACACACACACACACACACACACACACACAAGCATTACTATACACAATATAGCTAAAATTAACTTGAAAAATACTGTCAACATACCTAAAAAAATGGGGAGAAATAAACATGAGAGAGATATGTGATGTTTCCTCAACAGCAGGTTTACTGCAATGAGGAATAGAGTGGAATTTCCCCAAGGTATCTAGGAGAAGACCAAAATAATCGATCACAGATTAACAGATTGAGTAGATCTCCGATAAAACTTATCACAGTTTAAAATAAAGAATAAAAAAAATTAAACCACAGGCTTAATGCTTAATGCAGATTGTGACACTTATAATGCAGTCTGGATTTACAGTCTCTCTTTAATTTATAACAAAATATGAGCACGTTTCAACCTGTCACAGTAACACGTGTAAAGATTTCTCATGTTTTTTTTTTTCTTCCTTGTTATGTTTCTTTCTTCCTTGTTTTTGAATTCATCAGATATGCTTGTAGACTAAAGTGAAGTAGCACAGCTGACTTCCTGACAATAATTTTTTCATGATTTCAGATTTTTATTGATTTAGTGTTTGATGCAGTGATGCTCAAAAAAAAAAGCATCAGGATATATGAATCCTGTTTAATTTTTGTTCTTTCTTTTTTCACTACTTTTTTTCTTCTATTCTTTTTCCTACCATTTTGTACTATTTCTTTTTTAAATTACTTTACCAATTTCAATTTTGCTATTTTAATTCCTCTTTTCTGAACTATTTTCTGTTTCCTTTCCCTCATATATTGATGTTGTTTCTTTTCCCCCTCTTTTATTCCCCTTGTTTAACCCTTTGACTGATTTACATGTTTGCTCTTTAAAAAAAAGTGACAAAAAAAAAATTACATCTGCTTGTCATGAATTTCCATGACTTTGTTCACACATGGCATTTCAGCACACAAAATACATTTTAAATATTTAAATAAAAAATTGTGTTTTATGGAACTTTTATCCATAAAAGTATCCATAACTTTTATTCAAAAATGTCCGGTCATTGGAAATGAATGGGTAAGACTCTAATTACTGTATAAAATATAGTTCAAGCTCATTTTTACACTCCTTTCCAACACCTCAACATGAAAGTGTTTTTGAGCAGATACACAAACATGCATGCATGCACACACTCTCACACTCTCTCTCTCTCTCTCTCTCACACACACACACACACAAACAAAATATGCCTATTTTGGCTTTCATGTCAACCCTCACAGGAATCTATCGACAACATAATTGTTTCAAGCATACGACTTCCACGCAGCTCTGGAATATAAATCTTTTTTGAGGTCTTACAGTTCAGTCTGTGGAAGCACGATGGCCAAGAGATATACAGTACTCCATGTGAAGCTCTGGAATTCACCTTTGACAATAACCGTGATGAGGAGGAGAGAGTGAGTTGGGTTGGGAGTGAGTAGGGTTTAGAGGTTGAGGATGATGCAGAGGAGGAAGACTCTGACACTGATGAGGAAGGAGACCCAGCTGAAGTTGTGGTCTGCTTCCAGCCAAAATAAAAAAATAATAATTTCTTGGTTGTCATCCCCACCTGGGAGAAGAGGGAAAGAAAGAAGCGCTAGCGGCGTGCACCAATTGATAAAAAAAAAAAAACAAGCTGGGTGTGCCACAGATGTGGTGTATATATTTGCCAAAGACCATGCAATGACCTCAGCATACTGTATCACTCAACATGCTCATGAGAGCATTGCAATGTCACTAGCCTTTTCAGAGCTAAAGTGTAAATGTGCTCATACGGTGTTTATCTCAAGCATTCATTGTGTAATATAGTTCAGCTTTCCCTGTGTATATTTGAGCTTTTTGACCGGGAACACAAAAGTTGTTATTTTGTTCCACAGTTTAGAAAATTTACTGGTTTAAAAAAAATGACTTTGGTAAACATTTCAGTGAAGTACTCTGTGATGAATAGTACAATAGTTTTCATCTTAGTATTTGTTATAATAAAAATAATATCTATATAATGTTAATTCCCTAAAAAAAAAAATGAGTGGTAAATGAGACCTGCAGGACAAATACAGCAAATACAAGTTCAAAACATGTAAGCTTTACAAGAGCTCAAATTGATATAACGATCTAATACAACATTAGGTGGTAATATACAGCCTTATGCAAAAGTTTAGGCACCATTTGATAAATAACAGATTTTGGTGACTTTTTTTGTATTGAAAAAATGCACAATATTTTCAGTAAGCGTTGATGAATAGTTACTTCTTATGCCATAAATTGAACAAAACTAAAACAAATAAAAACATTATTATGGCACTGTGCAAAAGTTTGGGCACCCCAAGAGTTCAAGAGTCTCAGATTCTGTTTACAAGGTTTCAGACCTTGTAAACCTTGTAAGCTCATTAGATCTCATTCATGGCAACTGCTGTCATTAGTAAATGCCAATTTCAAAGCTTTACAAATACTTTGACTCTTTAAACCTTGTGCACACACTTGTGGACACTCAATAACCATGGGTTCCTCTAAGCAGCTGTGTAAGACTCTGAAAATTAAAGTTATTGATGCTCACAATGCAGGAGAAGCTACAAGAAGATAGTAAAGCGTCGTCAGCTTGCAGTTTCCACAGATACTAGTGTAATTAAAAGATGGCCGTTCAGGGGAACTGTAGAGGTCAAGATGAGATCTGGAAGACCAAGAACTGCTCGTATGCTGGTCAGAAAGACAAATCAAAACCCCCATTTGACTGCAAAAAAACCTGCAGGAAGATTCAGCAAACTCAGGAGTGGTGGTGCACCGTTCCACAAGACCTTCATGGAAGAGTCAGCAGAAGAAAACCTCTCCTGCGTCCCCATCATAAAATCCAACGTCAGAATTCTGCAACAGAACATCTACAGAAGCCTGATGCATTTTGGAAACAAGTGCTGTGGACTGATGAAGTTAAAATAGACTCTTTGGCTTTATCATGCTTTGGGGTTGTGTTGCAGCCAGTGGCACAGGAAACATTGCACAGGTGGAGGGAAGAATGGATTCCACTAAATACCAGTAAATTCTGGAAGCAAACATCAAACCATCTGTAAAAAAGCTGAAGCTGAAAAGAGGACGTCTTCTACAACAGGACAGTGATCCTAAACATACCTCGAAATCCACTATGGAAAACCTCAAGAGACACAAGCTGAAGATTTTGGAACGGACATCACAGTCCCCTGATTGCATTTGACAGCATTGAACATTTGTGGGTAGATCTTAAAAGAGCGGTGCATGCAAGATGACCAAAGAATATTACAGAACTAGAAGCCTTTTGCAAGGAAGAATGGGAGAAAATCCCAAGTACAAGAATTGAAAGACTTTTATATAAAAAACTGCTATAAAAAAACGTTTGCAAGCTGTGATATCTGCCAGAGGAGGCGTTACTAAGTACTGATTATGTAGGATGCCCAAACTTTTGCACAGTGCCATAATTATGTTGTAATTAAAAAAAAAAATCTTTGTTGAATTTATGACATAAATAGTAACTATGCACCAATGTTTGCTGAAAATATATCTCTTCCAAGAGAGACAAAAAGGCAAACCTTGTGCTCCGGCTTCTTATGGTTTTCTTCTGTTTAAAATGTGTGTAATCATTCAGCTCCCTGAAAAAGTCCAGTTGAGAAAGAACTGGCTTGGTGTTCATGTTCATGATGAGTGTGTGTGGAAACTTCTGACTTCTGTGACTCACCCGGTGGAAACAATAACAGCAGAAAGGTGCGATAACAATTTGATCTTCCTGTGTGGTGTGAAAACACGTCGTAAGTGTGATGTGTGTCTCTCCACAGACGGACTGCTCCAGCGACAGCGAGAGTGAAGATAACTTCATCGTCATTCCTCCTCGTGATCACCTGGGCCTGGCCATCTTCTCCATGCTCTGCTGTTTCTGGCCTCTGGGCATCGCAGCCTTCTACTTCTCTCAGGGGGTGGGTACAGAATGTGTGAAGAGTACTGCACACACACACACACACACACACACACACGTTCACGTACCAGCTCCTGCTCACACGTCATTAGCGAAGCTACTGTAGAGGAACATCTGAATTTCTCCATCTGTCTCGTTTCTGTCAGCATGGGAGCTTTTCTCTTTACGCCTGCTGTGAATATCTCGCTTCATGGACAAGAGCCTTTACTTCCATCCTTACTTCTTCTTCCTCCTCTTCCTTCTCCTCCTCTATTCCTCTTCTTTTATATAAGTTATAAGTTATTTTCAAACTTTATCATTAAAAGCACACTGACAATTTTTTAAACATATCCTTTGTTTTTTTTGTACAAGTTGTGCCTACTTACAGCTTTCCTTTATTCCATCGCAATCATATTTCTTTACTTCTTTCTGTCTTTTCCTTTATCGGTTCTCCCATTATATATCATGAAATATTCTTTCTCTCTTTTTTTTTTTATTATTATATCGAAGCGAACACTTTCACTTGTATGTGTCACGGAGGTCGCGGCTGGTGGAGGCACAGACTAAATGATCTTGTCAGAAGCTAATTTCATTCTGCTGCAGTAATTATGATAATAGTGGTGGTGTTTAGAGAGGAGCCGAATGCGGCGCTGGAGGTGAGCAGGTGGAGACACGGGGGATTGTTGTAGTGTGTGTGCGTCCTCAGAGCACAGAATAAACCGTATTACCTCTGCAGCAGAGCTCGACAGAATGCTACCACTGATTACACCCACTTCATCCTGCTTCTCCTCCCTCATCATCCCCACTTCTCATCCTTCAGTGCCCCCACTTCTCCTCCCTCNTCCTCCCTCAGCGTCCCCACTTCTCCTTCCTGTTTGTCCCCACTTCTCGTCCTTCAGTGCCCCCACTTGTCCTCCCTCAGCGTCCCCACTTCTCCTTCCTGTTTGTCCCCACTTTTCGTCCTTCAGTGCCCCCACTTCTCCTCCCTCGGCGTCCCCACTTCTCCTTGTCCGTCAGGGTCCCTACTAAAACCTCCTTCAGTGTCCCCATCTCCCCTCCTCCCTCAGTATCCCCACTTCCTTTTCTCTGTGCCCTTGCTTTCACTCCTCACTCAGTGTCCACACTTTTCCTCCTCCCTCAGTGTCCCTGCTCATCCTCCTCCTTCAGAGGGAAAAGTGGGGACACAGTGGATGAGTGGCACTTACTTAGTAGCTACATTCACGGATCACCAAATGCCCCTGCTTCTCCTCTTACCCTCCTTCCTCAGTGTCCTCATTTCCACTAGTCCCTCCCTGCTTCTGCTCCTCCCTCAGTGTCCCCACCTTTCCTTCTTCCCTTCTCCTCTCTTCCTTAGCCACTCCTTTAGCATTTCTGTTTCTATTCTATTTTTTCTTTTACTTAACATGTTGTCATGAAACATTTACATAACACGTTTTGTACTTCTTTCCCTTCTTGGTCATGTCCAGCATTTCGTGAGCTGCAGTGTTTCCTTCAGGAAATGTGGTTACCAGGAGTCAGTAGTGACATCACTCCGGATATTTTATAACATCTTAGCAGGAATTACAGAGATCATGACTGGAATAATTACTGTATTATGTATAATCATGTTAGACTAATCCCATCTGATCAGGGGTTAAATTTCTTCACCCAAAAACAATGGCTGTCTCCGTCCTGATCCTTGAGACAGATGTGTATAGCTTCGAGTTCATTAAAGACATTTCTGTACTGTCCTTTATCTAGTGCAATACTGATTCAATTAGCCGCGTGTGGGAGAGGGAGAGAGAGAGAGAGAGAGAGAGAGAGATTAGGAAAAGTAGTGAGTTTGACAGAAAGATTTCTTTCAATGAATAAAAACTAGCAGCAATGTGTTTGTAAAGCTCTGAGCCGAGCATAGCCACACTGGTGGCCGAGGAGCGCATTATTGACTGTCACAGAATGAAGGAGTAAAAATCGATAGTGTTTTCCTGGGATTAGGAGGTCACACACACACGCGCGCGCGCAAACACGCACACACACACTGCAGTCACACGGGATTTGCAGCTCACAGTGTGTGAAACGGAGGCTAAAACAGACATCAGACTGGGAAAGGCCACAACAAATAAACACACAGCCACAAAATAATCTGGAGTTTTACTGCGCTATGTTTGCAGAAGGAAGACGGAGGATGTGATGCGCGAGTTAATAACACGGCGCGGTGCTCATACGGAGCTTTGAGCCTCATTTAGGCTGATGTGCTCTCCCTGACTGTCGCCCATCTGCCATATGAATCTGAATTCATTTAAATTGCGAAACGGCACGGACGCTTACGGAGCGGAGGCTTTGGATAAAAAGACGCATTTGTACTTTGTCTAGTGCAGTGCGTACGGAATAAAACACTCTGTGTCAGGAACTTTTAAAAGTAATCAATAACAGTCTGGTGTGATGAAGCAGAGTTACTGATACCTCCATAATACTGATTATTTTCTCCGCTGTACAACATGTGATTTATTCCACCATTGAAATCATCAGTGGTGGGTAAAGTTAATGAATCCTGTACATGAGTAAAACTAAACACTGTAGAGGATTACAAACATCTGCTGCATGAATTGTGCGATTATGCATAATAGCCAGAAGGTGGCGATATTATGGTTTCAAATGCTACACACCGCATGGGTTATGTAACCAAGTAGTAGAAATGACAGATTGTGTTGTTTGATGTAGTGGTTAAAAGTAAAAAGTATTCCCTAATAAATAGAGATACTCAAGTACAGATGTGTGAACTACAAGGTGGTGTCGAATAGTTTTGAGACTAATTTTGTAACAGGCGAACAGGTGGCAGCACAAGGCTACACACACAGTTGCAGGGAGCACCGACCCTCATAAGTCAGTGTGCCAAAAGACATCGTCCTGTGCAGCTGGTGCTATTCTGGCCATGACATTACCACATCTGAGCAAAGAGTGAACATGAAATTCTGCAAGAAACTGGGAAAATCTACCGCAAAGTCCTTCATGTCCTGGATCATTACCGGTGATGAAACTTGAGTGTACGGGAGCGACCCTGAGACGAAGCAACTCTCTTCACAGTGAAAGAGCCTGTCATTTCATAGCCAGGGTGCCAGACCGCCATTACAAGGCGTCTGAAGGAGGACAAAAAACAGAGCTTGTAAACAGAGCAAATACTGAGACATCTTGTATGAATTTAGGTACAGTGACTTTACTTAGTTAAGTTCCATCCCTGACCATTTCTACTCATAGTTTTAACATTTTATGTTGTGCAACATTGAACAGCCATTCCTTCACCAAACAAAAACCTGAAACGAAATGCAGATTGTCATATGACCAAGAAACCACAAAGAAAGGTCTGAATGTCCTGATGGTGTCCACATATGTCTGACATGGAGACTCCTTCTGTAAACCTATCTCCATACAGCAAAGATCAGCACATCAGTAACATCACCTGTTTTTCTTTTTTTTACTGAGAAATAACTTCACTGTTTGTAGCAGCAGCTCCATGATATTGACGTGAGACCTTGAATGTACATGAACCGACTTATTTCAGATGTTCCCTCCATTCATCCATCTCCTGACTCATGAATCAAATGGATTAAACAATTACAATGTGCTGAAAGAAGCAGAATGAGATCGAGGCTGATGCTTTGAGCCACGGTCTTCGGCTCTTGTTTCTTACACACACACATAGACACAAACACACAGGTTGGGTAATTGATTTATTGAAGAATGGTGGAATATATGCGATTGCTTCTGAAAAGCTTTCAGTAGAAACCATCATCGCAATTTTAAAAACAATGGCACTTGAGAATGCTTAATGTTGCCATGGATACTGATACGCACCATCTCATCTACCCACTTGTTAGATTGTCCTGCTATTCATGACATCCGCGCTTCCTCTCCCTCCCTAACCAAGTCGAAGAGCTGCTTCACTGTGAAAGCCAAGGCCGAGCGCAGGGCAGCTCCGTACGAGCATCTCACCGGATGAGACCTTAGTGCACAGATAATAACGCACTCTGTCAGCTGCTAAAGCTTTACTCGTTTCAAAGTGGGTCACAATGATAACATTCAGTTCTGACTAAAAATAAATAAATATATATATTCTTACAATGAAGTGAAGATTCTTTCAAAATTAAAAAAAGAAACAATTCTAAATTAAAATAAATAATTGTAAAAGGAAATCGTCTGATAGAATTGTTCAACCACGGTGTGGTTAGTATGGGGGTGATTCCACCGCTCACAATGATGGAGAGTTACTCGGTCACCTCTATCCAAAATAACTGACCCGGCTGGCAAAACCCCAATGGCATGGAAGTAATTGTCAGTGCTACCTAAGGTGCATTGTGAACAGGTGCCTGTGTCTGTGAGCGCCATTTTAAACCCCAGTTTAACCTTGGGCGACGTGAGCCCTGTGGATGATCTCCCGTGGTGGATGAAGTATACAAATCCTGTGCTTGAGTAAACGTGGAGATGTCAAATATTACTCCATTAACAGTACAAGTCATCCATATACTGTACATTTCCATTTGAGTGAAAGTACAAACATACAGTACAGTACTCACCTTTAAATGTACTCAAGCATCAAATGTGATTTGCTATGGCTCTAATTTTATCATTATTATTACCGTGATTAGATTCTTGCTTGATCTCCTCACTGAAAATGCTCTTGCGTATGCCACCCTGAGCACAGATCCCTCCTAATATAAGGTCATTTAATTACCTTAATCACTTCCTAACAGTTTTAGCTTCATTAGCTGCAGGTAAAACTGGACTTTATTTACCCAAGTCCAAGTGTTCAGCTAGTGAAGGTTTGAACATTACACACTAAGGTATTGGAAGGAAATGGAAAAAGCTTAAAGTCAGTACTCCAGCCTGCAGTGCTGGTTTTGCTTAGAAATGCCTTTCTGCTCAAGACTTACTTATTAATTACTAACTGGAGAGACACACACGACAATCATGGTAATGACGGATTAATTTAAAAAATATACCCAAAAGTGGGGGCACAGTGGCATAGTGGTTAGCGCTATCACCTTGCACCTCCAGGGTCCTGGTCTGTGTGCATGGAGTTTGCATGTTCTCCGCATGTTTGGTGGGTTTCCTCCAGGTACTCTGGCTTTAGAGTTTAGTTTAACTGGTGTTCCCAGATTGCTAGTAGTGTGTTTGTGTGATCCCTGTGATAGAATGTCACCAAAGTCATGCCCAAAGTCGCATGCCCAAAGTCTCCTGGTATGGCCGCCAGGCCCCAGAGACCTCATACATAAGATAAAGCGCTATACACGATGAGTGAGTGAGACACAAAGAAAGATGTTATTGCTGCAAGCTAACATTAGAATTCTCATTGAAGAAAATTGCTGCTAGCACATAAATGGGCTTAGCTCTATGGGTTTTAATATAGAATTATGGCGGCAGGCAGACAACATGAATGACTCTCTTTCTTCTGTTCAACAATTTGAAAATAAGGCAATGGGTTGCTGAGTTGGCAAGTCAGAGTCATTCTGTTGCAGGAGCTCGGTATTGTAGCCTGTTGTACTGATTCGTAAGGACAGGACCAAGTAAATAAACTAAAATAAAGCATGTGTGGTATCATTCAAGGAAAGACACTCACTCAGTCAACTTATCCTGTATTCAGGGTCGCGGGGACTGGAGCCTATCGCAGGAGACTTAGGGCACGAGGCGGGGTACACCTTGGAAGAGGTGGCAATCCATCACAGGGCACACACACACACTCACACTTGCATTCACATACTACGGGCGATTTGAGCACGTACACCAGTTAGCCTTATCTGAATGTATTTGGATTGTGGGAGGAAATCGGAGAACCCGGAGGAAACCCACCAAGCAAACATGCAAACATGCAAACCCCACATAAATGCCGAGGTGGGACTTGAACCTGGACCTTGAAGGTGTGAGGCCACAATGCTAATCACTAAGCCAGCATGCCGCCTGAAGGAAAGACAGATATTTAAGTACATATTTTACTTTGAAATGTGGTCGAGTAAAAAGTCCTCCAAATGGAAATACTTAAATAAAATACAGATACAGTGGAACCTCGGATTGCGAGTAACACGGTTTGCGAGCATTCCGCAAGACGAGCAAAGATTTTTAATCAATTTTCACTTGAAAAATGAGCAAGTCTTGATTTACGAGTTCTGAGTATTCAGTGATCCCGTTAGTATGCGTTCACGCGAGTGTCATTAGAGAGATTTCTTTTTTTTCCCCCTTAAAACAGTGTTTCCGTTGTGTCTGTAATTGTTTTGAAACTTAAAAAGCGAGGTGGGGGGAGGGCGGAGGAGTTTTACTGTTTAAGACGAGGCGAGGGAAGGGGCTAATTCGACACACGCACACACACAAATACACGGCGCCTGCGCGCACAAAGAGAAACACTCACCCGTTGGGACTTCTTTTTACTTTTTTTAAAGGTTAAGTGCAGCTTAATTTGTTTTATTTTTACTTAATATTTTGTATTAATTATTTTTATGTATTTATTTCTTTGGGCTGTGGAATGAATGATTTAGTTTTCATTATTTCTTATGGGAAAATTCCATTTGGTTTACGAGTGTTTTGGAATACGAGCCTGCTTCCGGAATGAATTATGCTCGTAATTCAAGGTTCCACTGTACTTGAGTACAACAACAAATTACATTTACTCTGCTGTTGTCCTTCATTGAGGGTCTTGTATTATATGATTAGCGTTCAATTCAAACTGGGACTTGTGATTAGATTTCTGGTGAATGGTGGCGTAAAACTGACTGAGATTTACAGAAGACTTCAAGCACAGACTCTTAGCTGCAGTAAAACAATTGAAGGGTGGAAATGTTTTAAAGAAGTGAAGGTGAAGTGCAGTCGTTCCTGTGAACATTCAGTGTGTGGAATGCCCGATCCTTAAAAATCAATAGGTAGCTTATCGCCAAATTGTGGAAGAGACGCATCTTTGTGTGTGAACTGTACGCGCACTCATTCACCAAAACCACTTGCAGGAACAGTTACAGGAACTCGGCTGGGAGTTATCGCCACATCTCCCGTACTGTCCTGACCTCGCTCCAAGACATTTCCACGTGTTTGGGTCGTTAAAGGAGTTCCTGGGAGGCCGTCGTTTCAGACGTGAATCAAACAGACAGTCCGATCACGGCTCCGGCGTACTGAGAAACGATTAAAGGAGAGACATAGGAGTTGCATAAAGGCTTTTGTATCTGAGTAGAGTTCACACCTGAAAGCATTTTTCAAAGATTGTTGTTATCTTGTGATTTCAAATATTTCGTATTCAAACATGTTTATTATATAATAAATACATCTTTAAGGCTACCGCTTTACCACCGACTGTTATGAAGCACTGAAGCTGGAGACTCCTTCCAAACATGTTAAATAACCCAGAGAAAACGTCGCACTATCAATTTTTTTGTTAAGCGTCCATCATATTCTATTGTTATAGAAATGTTTTTCTCGGTGTGATTTTTTGTTTCCTTTGTAGAAACACAACTTCGGGACACATTAAAGAGCTGCATCAGAGGCTTTCAAATGCATGTAAATGGATTTCTTTGTTGTGTGTGATTAGTTCCTGGATGTGAAAATATGATCTAAAGACGATCGTGACGGCTCGGGCGTGATGCAGCTCCTCACGTCTCAACTGTCGGAATCTCATCCTCATCACACGCAGGCTTTAATGTGTGTTTTCTTTTATTGTTCTATTAACCTTCTCGGCGTGAGTCTCAGAGCTGCGGGTTTGATCTGTCCCAGTGTTCCCAGTGTATCAAAGCTTGGTATTGAAGAGCTGTAATTGTGTGTGTGTGTGTGTGTGTGCGTGTTTTAGGAATGTACTGTTTGTGAATTTCGTCCTTTTTTAAGTGTCCTTTGTTGTAGCAGTAATAAATGATCGGTTTGATCCATTCTGGCCTTCGTTACTCATCTTTATTTATTTATTTATTTATTTATTTATTTATTTCTCTCCAGACGAGCAAAGCCGTGACCAAGGGCGACTTCCCGATGGCCAGCATCGCCTCCAGACGAGCCCTGTTCCTGGCTGCTCTCTCCATCACCATCGGCACCGGGGTGTACGTGGGAGTCGTGGTGGCTCTCATCGCCTACCTCTCCAAACCCGGTCATATATAGCATTGCTAGGATTGACAAATGACTGGAAACCGGAGTAGCACCTCTGACAGACCTCCCTCTCACAAACACATCCCCTGCTCATTTCCTTTTGCTCCATGAACGAGACGAAGAGGACATTTGGGAAATCTCGGGGACTCTTTATTGAAGATGGAAGCGAGGGAATGCCGGGTCTCCCGCGGTCGGGGTCTTGGGTGGCGCTTCAACCGGAGACTCTGGTTAGTTTTATTATTTTATTTTCGAGGTGGGATTGCAGTAACCCAGACGTTTTTTCTTTTTTTTCTCCCCCCGATTAAGGAAATCCTGATGGACAACATTGCAAAGGATGAAAAAAAAAAACATCAAGAACAAAGGAACACAAGAACCTCTCTCTCTCTCTCTCTGTTTGAGTCTGAGCTCTGAGCTCTGTTTTCAACACCAAGAGATATAAATCTACCTTTTTCTCTTTCTATCACCTCGGGTTCAATGCATCGCCGGTGTACAGGGCTTGAAGCTATCTCTGCTTGATACCATAAACTCGTTCCTGCTGTTGCACGTGTACGTACGTGTGCTATCATGAAAAAAAAAAAATCAAGGGAGGTTTCAGAAAATCTAATGTTTACTTACAGAACAGCTAATGGCATGAATACTGAATACTGACACCTGAAATGTGCTACTTTATTAAAATTATAAGAATCATTAAGGAGGGAGGGGGTGTCATGGCTGTGCTGACACACACACACACACACACACACACACACCACCTCAGTATTCCTGTCTGAGAGGAACAAACCTGCCTGTACTGGTCTCTGCACTCGTTCCGTGTTTTGTGTTCTTTGTTTCTTGTTCTAGTCGAACACAAAGCTCTGGCGTGACGATAAAGGATCTGAATCCTAAGAGGCAGGAGGCCGTAAACACCCCAGATATGTCCGAATTAAAAGAAACGAAAAGGAAAAAAGTATTGATTTCAGATTGGGTTTCCAATTGTGTCAGCGTGGTGTAAGCTCCGGCTCGACTCCTGACTCAAGAGGGGAAACGAGTCACGAGAAATAAGCCCATGTTCAAACTCTTATCTGTCAGATGTTGCTTAGGAAAAAAAAATCAGATTGTTTTTTTGTTTTTTTTTTACCTGACTGCTTTTCAATTCCAGATCTGACAACACAACTCATTTCACACATCATCCGTAGGAGCTTCGCTTTCTTGCACAGGACTTCACCATTATCCACAAGCGTTTATAAATACAGAAAAAAAAAAAAATCATAGTCCCACATTAAAACCCTCAGATTACAAACCTACACCTGAATCTGGCTGAACTGTCCTGAACTCGTCTGTACCGACACCCTGGAAGCTCCGTAAATCAGTTCATTCCTCTGAAATAAAATCTATAAGTACGTCTTTCAATTTGCTAAGTTTATACAAAAGCCATTCCTGTGTTGATATGGAGCATAACAGCACTAACTATACGTATCAGTCCACGTCACAAGCGGTTAATGACGCTGACTGTTGGGTGAGAGTCGGTCTGTACGGTCCGCGGTACTTTCAGCAACAACACACATCTGATAACGTCATGTCGTCTGAAACAACACGTCGTCTCTGCAGTAATCACTTCTGAATCGTCCATGTTGTTCTGTTTACGGCTAACGCTTAGCTACAAAGCTAAGTAGCGTCTAACACAAGGCTGAATCCCAAAAACGTCTTTAACTCCCGATCAAGGGCACTACTTGTAGTGTGGAACAAGGGATTGTACACCCTACATAGTGCACTAGCTTTCCATTTGTTGTTTTTGGATTTCGACCGCAGAACCCGGAAGTTAAAAGACCTGATATTTTAAAGCGGAAATATAATGTAAATTTTGGACTGTCTCAGAACTGTCCACCACCTTACACATAGTACCAGTAAGAATTTAAAACTACTTTCCCTCCTGTTAATTATACTAACTAGTACTAGTATTAGGGTATATGAGTGAAAAAAAAGTTTAGTTAAATAAACAAACAATTCATTATCTGTCGATTAAAATTGACATTTGTGAAACTGTTGTATAAAAGAAATATCACATTTGAGGTCATGCTGTTGTACTGAATATCAGCATGGCTGATATCTTCGTCAGCATGACCTCGAGTGTGATTCTAAAAGTGTGGTTTACTAAAAAAAGAAGAAAAAAAAAACAGAAATGCAAAATAAAATTTGAATAAATAATTGTTTTTAAATCAAGAAGAGAAGACTTTATTCACACCCATGTGGACGAGGCTTAGGAGCTAAAAAAAGAAGAAGGACACGAAAAAACTATGGCAAGTATGAGATCGGCAGAACTACAGTTTTTATACTCCGCCCACATTTGTCTCCAATTGTTGCTAAGCTCACGTTCACACGAGCACAAACACAGTCATTTCTCAGCATGTTTCAGAACGACAAAGATAAGGTTTTGTTTTCAAAGCATCTGTTCAAATAGTTTCTGATGTATGGCACGGCTCCAGGCGAGGCTGTGATGGAGCGTGAACATTAGCATAATGTTGGAGGCAGCCGGGCGAGGTTACAGACGTGGGTTCTTCATAACACCATGTTCGCTCGGGAGTCACACTCTTGAACCGTACCCCTGGAAAGAGAAAAAAAAGGTGCAGCGAAAGGGTCGTTAAATGGGTTCTGAACTTATGGATTTTCAAAAAGAAAAAAAAAACAAAACAAAGTATTTTTAATAGACTGTTTCAGTAACTATTTTAGAAACGCAGTCAAAAATCCCATTGTTCAGATCCCGCTAAGGCTACCTTCACATTACCTGAAGTGACACAGATCTAAAAATTTACACCCTTAATCTTTCGCACAAATCTGATGCTGTGGTTCTAGATCGGGTATACAAAAAATATATATATAATTCATTCGACTTGCCCATGCTTACGGCACCGGAGTCATCATTAGCAATGGCAGCGTGGGGATTTAATAGCAGTGAGGCGAGGTGAGGACAGTCGCTTTCAGGTTAAAGTCAAATAAAAAAAAAAAGAACTTTTGTAGTTATAAATGTGAATCAACATGACATGCATAACCAATACCAAAAAAAAAAAAAAAATCAGAATGTCTTTGAGATAACACATTGTTTTGGACCATATTGGAATGCGTGGCTTATGAAGAAGTCACTTTTACATGACTGGACTACCTCTAGGTGGTGCTAGTGTGTCGGGCGATGTTTCGATGTTGTGCATTTTGTTGCATTGTGTTTCTATTGAGAGCGATCTTTTTAAATAAAACAATATTAAGATATTGATATATATTATTATCTATATATTGATATAGCTTGTTACTTTTTAAACAGACAAAGATGGAGGTTATGATTATAAGGGGTCCAAGCACTTAAGGTCATCAGTGCTATCATTATTATTATTATTATTATTATTATTATTATTATTATGCTTTTCAAGTAGGTAGTAATCCTTCTGTCTACTCAGGCAAGTGAAATGAGTCTCAGTGACCTAATGGTGGCGCTATAGTGCAGTGGTTAATATCTTAAACCTTCCTAACCTTCTTTGAGTTCTTGGACAAACCATCAAACAAACAAACAAAAACAAAAAGCCTGGTAGACTGAACTAGTATGGTCCTTGGTCCCTGAAAAACCAAAGCTTGAAGTGATTATTATGATTATTTTTATATTTTTAATAATAAGACTCCCACATTCCCAGACAATTCGCTCTTGATTGGCGCTGCGTGGCATGCTTCTAAAGATTGGCTTTTGTGTCCATGTAAACATTATTAATAAGAAAAAATATCAATGCGCAGTGTTTTGCGAAGTGACTCATCTGTTATCTGAACTCACCCTGACTGTCCTGTGTGGGCAAACAGGAGCTGATGGCATTGTCTGCATTCACCGGCCCATTAAATGTCACCATTTTACCAACTGCAATACCGATCGCACAAAACAGAACAGAACAGAACAGAACATTTGCTTTCTTATTGTTCACCGAAGCCATGGAAAAAAAAAAAAAAAATCCTTTCAAACAACAGTGCATGACTCAAACGCTCGAGCCTCTTCACATCTCCGAGGACCTGTGACTCATAATTTGCGCTTTGCTGATGTCGATGCAAAAGTGGGCTTGGGTAAATGTGTTTCCATTACAAGCAGCGAAGCGTTGAAAGGCAACATTAGGCACTTACAGTCGCGCAGCACCGCCATCCACTATACCTGCTATTTACGCTTTACAATTAGCTTCCCATAATGCTGTTCTCTGGAGCATAACGACGAATAGCACAATGGAATCACGTCCACGAATATTGTCAAGAGGAACCGTTAAAGCCTGACCCGTATGTCTTTAGCTTAAAGGGAATGAAATGACCAACAACAACAACAACAACAACAACAAACGTATGTCACTTGGAGTCAAGGGAAGCTAACGTTTGCTTTATTATGCCAAAGTATAAATCATGATTTTAATTAAAAGAAAAAACTGATGCAGTAGTGATATACAGTATATTGCTCATAACAATGTGAAAACAGAGGTATAAATGGACACTAATCACAGACTACACTGCAATGACATGAAAAGGGCGGAGTCTGGACTGAGAACAAAGCCAGATGGAAATGTAAAGTAAAGCACAGACCGCAAAAGACTGAATTTGTGACAAAAAAAGGTGTTTTGTTGTGATGCAAACCTAATTTCAGTGGATGTTTCTCTCGTTAATAAGCACAAGGTGATCTATGATCTGACCTTTATATCGTCACATCTGAATTATATTCATTTTGTCTATTTTTTTTAATTTAAATAAAGCATTCATGTGTCTAATGTTGTACTGTTAAACTATTTGTATATTTATTTATTTATTTCTCTACTTATTTATTTATTTACTTATTATTCATTTTTAATTCCAGATTGGTGTCTTAACATGACCAATACTGTAATTAAAAAATTAAGAAAACGATGTACTGTATTCATTCAAATGAGTTTTTGACCCGGACTGAAGTGCTGGTCCAACAAATTCACATGATTTAAGATAAGTTTCCTTTAACACATTAAAATAATAATAATAAATAAATAAAAAAATATATGTAAGAAAGGTGTTTAAAAGAACATCATGATTTGTGTTCTCTAAGTATTGTGTTTCTATCTCTTTCTCGTCACGGTGTGAGTCAAGAGCCTGTACATAATGCAAATTTTTAAAAAAAAATCAACAAAAAAATGATGCTGTATAAAATAAACCACATTTGAGACAAAATGAGGGGAAAAAAAGTGTGAGGGTTTGGTTTGTGTCTGAAAGAGAAAGGTGAATGAGCCTTCCACGACTTTCATATTGCTTACAATATTACTTAATCATCATAAAGAACACAATGATCTCATGCACGTACAGTAGAGCTTTTATAGTTATACTGCAAAGGGATTAAAGAGATTAATGCTAGAGCCTAACTGTATTAATCCTCCTGCTGGAAAGTCATTTCAGGAATTAAAATTGAATCTGTTACTATGCACCGGATTTATTTGAATATGAGCAAGGTTTCAATTTCATAAGGAAGTTATTTGTGGAGGTGGTGTAGTGGTTAGCACTGTGGCCTCGCACCTCCAGGTTCAAGGGTTCGATTTCCACTGTGTGTGTGCGTGGAACTTTCATGTTCTACCCTTTCTGTGGGTTTTCCCCCGAATACTCTGGTTTCCTCCCACAGTCAAAAGACATGCAAATTAGACTAATTGGCGATTCCAAATTGCACGTAATGTGTGAGTGAGTGTGTGTGTGCTCGTGGAATCCCATTCATGGCGTACCACTCCATTGTGTACCACGCCTAGTGCACGTGATAAGCACTAAGGAGAATGAGAGAAAGAGAGTTCTTTGTGGAATAAGGCTGGGATATTCGATTATCTTTGTATTATCACTCCTGCTGTTTGAGGTGTATCTCAGGGATCGACTTTAGGTCCCGTTTTGTTTTTATTATGCTACAATTATGTATCCAGTTCTATGATGTGAATGTAATTTGACTCAAAACAGTGCAAGAACATACAATACACTACAGCATTTCCACACATGACAAGAATTCACTTGGAGTAAAGGGACTAAACAGCTGTGTGTCCATAAGGAAACCACTTGCTAGTGAAACCTCAGTCAGGCTTCAGTTTGTTAGGGAGCATAAAGACTGGACATTGGAGCGATGGAAAATGGTCATGTGACCTGATGAGTCCAGAGTGAGTCTATTCCAGAGTGATGGGTGTGTCAGGGTGAGAAGGGAAGTGCATGAAGCGATGCTCCCATCATGCATAGTGTCCACTGTACAAGCCTCTGGAGACAGTGTTATGATCTGATATTGCTTCAGTCGCTCAGGTCGAGACTCAGCAACGTCATGTGGCAATAAAATTAAGTCAGCTGACCACCTGAATGTACCGAATCACCAGCACATCACATCTGTGGAGTTAGTCTTCCCCGATGGCACGGACATATTCTAGGACTCAGATTGTGAAACAGTGATTCTGGGAGCATGTGACGTGTTTTTGGCTAGGCAGAGCAGAACATAAATGAACACCTTTTGACCAATAAGAACCCAGAATTTAGTGTCGTTGTGGTGTGAAATAGAAATAACAGACTAAAATATCAGGATGAACTCATATGCAGTCATTATGAAGTTTTTCACAGAAAACCGAGACTTTATCTCAAACTCCATGGTTAATGAAATCGCCTGTTTTGAGAAACTCTTGAGATCTCTTGACTTGGTCTCTAATTAACACTCCTGAAACCACTGAAGAGAAGATATATATTTTATATGATTGCATTTTCTTCTCTTTGTTTGGTTTTAAATGAGCTCATTTGGTTCGGATCTGCGACGGTTTCTTCTTCCAAAATGTCAACGCTAGCATTCGGTCATCTAGAAACAAGATCGTGCCACTTCTGACCTACTTAGCTCTGATGTATTTCATCTCGTCATCACGGCTTCCTGCTGAACCGCGAGCTGTAGAGTGAGTCTATCGGCTTCACCGATCCTAATTTTGTCTGTTATTGTGAGAGTTACCGGTGCCTCTGAACCCGTCTTTACTCCGAACTCCTTCCACAGCTCTGATGAGCAGCCTAATGCCAGCCTTGACGTCTGGAAGGTCAAAATCAATAACATCAATCCACTGTCTTCTGCCAAACCAAAACTCCTTTTACCTGCAAAAGGCGACCTTTTCCTCAAATCCCTGACAGATATTTTTTCATTTGATCCCGCTTTTATCTCACAATTTATTGCTAACTCCAGTTCGACCTCCTTTCAGATTAGTTCCTTCTCCAGATCAGTCTGTAATATCTGCAATCTTGTTTTGTGACTTCACACGTCACTTGCAGGAGGTTCTGTTGCTAATAAACTACAGCTAAACAAAAAAAAAAAAAAAAAAAAAAAAAAAAATCCGTATAAAACACAATAAATATTTCCAGGGCTATATGGGATACATGGGATACATATTCAGTTTGAACATTTATACAGTGTCCTTGAGTGTTTGAAAGGCGCTTATAAATAAAATGTATTATTATTAGTAATTCACAGTCATACAGTAGCACATGGGATACATATTCAGTTTAAAGGGTTTCTCTTCTGCCAAATTCACTTTTTAGTTACATTTAGTCACATGGGTCTCCAAATATTTAGTTTCTTTTTGTTTTGTTTTTGTATTAATGATTTAATAGATAGATTTCTCATCTACTGTGACCTCATATAAGAAGAGCCCCACCCCCAGCGTTATCTGAGGGATATTTCTAGAGCATTAAAGCATTTTCCCTATCTCTATCTCTCTCTCTTTGAGATGCTAATTTGTTAAAGGGACAGGGGTAGCTCAGTGGTTAAGGCCTTGGACTACGGCTCGGAAGGTCCCAGGTTCAAGTCCCACCACCAAGAAGTTGTCCCTGTTGGGCCCTTGAGCAAGGCCTTTAACCCTACTGCTCAGATGTATAATGAGATAAAAAATGTAAGTCGCTCTGGATAAGGGCGTCTGCCAAATGCCTAGATGTAGATGTAGATGTAAAGTAATAGTAAAATATGGAACCTTTAATATGCCCTTTGATACTTATTTCAACTCCGCTACACTCCACTTGCTTTTCTGTTCACTTGTCCCTCGATTAAGCATTTTTAGGTCACTCTAACAGGGAGGTGAGGTGTAACGCCTGCTAGTGTACTGCTGCCAAGAAAATATCAGGGGTAAATAATAATAAAAAGACAAGCAGATGGGTTGAAATGGATATTTTTTTTCTCCAATCCATGTGGACATACCTGGCAGGCTCGACCTGTACTACAAGAATAACAGAGAAAAAAAAAACAAAAAACAAAACAAAACCAAAAAACACTGCAGTTGGAGAATACATAGAAAATTTTTTGCCACCCCCTCGAGTCACTGAGTTCTCCAAAGTTCCCGGACTCATTATGCGTAATTAGATGTATATTCACTTCGCAAAAGTTCTGTAAAAAAAAAAAAAAAAAAAAACATGCAGGTTTGAATATATTTAGCTTGAGGTGAGTTTGATGCTTTGACAGTGTTTGCAGTAATGGTATTAGGAGAATGCTGTCGGACCTCATGAAATTATAATCATTGAATAGTGAATAGAGAAAAGATGTAGCCAGATATGAATGCATTACTCAGAATGAACCCCTGATGATGCTTTCTAAACTAATACAAATGCATGAATGAATATGAGGCTCATCATTTATTTTGTGCTTATGTTATTTGTTGTTTTTTAAATGAAGGCGTAAAAGCGAATGACATTTACAGTACGCTGATGAGACTCTTAACCTCTGTAAATCCTTGGTGGCTCAGAGACCGCTGCAGTCGTTCCTGTGAACATTCGGCGAGGGGAACGTCTGATCCTTGAAAATCTACGGGTAACTTGTCACCAACTTGACACGTTGGTTTGTAAGAACTGTACACACAATCAACACCACTTACAGCATTCCAGATATGGAGCAGGCAGTCTGATCATGACTCCGGTGTACTGAGAAAACCTTCTACGTTGATGGTGTCCAAGCACTAGTGAAATACTGTGATAAGTGCATCAGTGTAGCAGGGGATTACATAGAGAGAAAAAAAATTGGTTCTCAGAACTGTACAATCAAAAGTCCTGCATGAACACCCCTCCCTCTGGTGGCATTATATCACAAAACCATGCTGCATTACCGAGCTCCCAAATGAAACCAGACTTCTGTATAAACTTGTTCAGAATTCCTAAAAGAAATGATATTCATTTGATATGTTTGTTTTAAATAAGACTTGCAGTTGTTGTAAACAGTCTCTCAGCTGCCCGACCCTCCGTGTGACTCTTTTGTAAATACAATTTCAGATTGCATTTTCCTTTTTTAAGCAGACTGCACATCGCCCACGCAGAACTCGGGTCGTGCGATTGTGCAGATATGTCTCTCTAAACAAATCTTCAGAATGTGAATTCTGATTAAATGTTCCTAGACGATCCTAGTAGCAGTACTATTAGCCTGTTTTAATACTGTATGTCACATTGATGAAGAAGAATAACAAAGTCAATTTATGCATACTGTACATGGAGAAATCTCAAGACTATCAAGGGATTCTAGAGAGAAATGTGCTGGCCAGTGTCAGAAAGCTGGGTCTCAGTCGCAGGTCATGGGTCTTGCAACAGGACAATGACCCAAAACACACAGCTAAAAACACCCAAGAATGGCTAAGAGGAAAACATTGGACTATTCTAAAGTGGCCTTCTATGAGCCCTGACCTCAATCCTATTGAGCATCTTTGGAAGGAGCTGAAACATGCTGTCTGGAAAAGGCACCCTTCAAACCGGAAACAACTGGAGCAGCTTGCTCATGAGGAGTGAGGAGGCCAAAATACCTGCAGAGAGGTGCAGAAGTCTCATTGACAGTTACAGGAATCGTTTGATTGCAGTGATCGCCTCAAAAGTTTGTGCAACAAACTATTAAGTTAGGGGTGCCATCATTTTTGTCCAGGCCTGTTCCATGAGTTCATTTTTTTTCCTAATTCTGTTGAAGCAATGTCTGACTTTCATTGGTTAACATTCATAGAATTCTTATTTATTATTACTTTTGTCAGATTAAAGTTATTTCTGTGACCATCGTGAGTTTTTCCTTCATTGACCGAAGGGTACCAACAATTTTGTCCACGTGTGTAATACAGAAAAAGTGTGTAAATAATAATACTGTGTTTTGGCCGAATGTTGACATTTTTTAGGGACGACTAAAATTCAGGTGAAAACATGTCACTTGATAGACCCAATTTGTCATAATTCTCTCTTCCCCTCTGACCACCAGTGGTTCCTGGTATTGGAATACAACCTCTACACTATTTTCTTTGAGGTCGCATTACTTCCCATTTATCTCCAAGACCTCGTTCTTGTAACACACCAAATAACCACAGATATGTGAGGCAGCTACAGTATCCTTAGTACATGTACGGACCTTCTGTGTATTCGTACTTACATTTAGTAAGTAAGAAATCAGGCACTTATGTCCTCAGGGGAGATGTTGGGACTGGAGGCAGAGTGGGGCTGCATGGACTCAGCAGGGACGTGGTGTGTGTGTGTGTGTGTGTGTGTGTGTAATTCCTCACGAGGGCAGGTGTTTGACAGTTTCCTGCTCCTCCTGGCTCCCTGCCTTTGCTCAGGAGATCGGACCCGCCGTCACTTCCTCTGGCTCTCTGTTGACGAAGATGGCCACCAGCCACTGAATTTCCAGCACTTCACCGACTCCCTCGTGGATTCCAAAGCCGAACAGACCGCCACCCTGCGGACTCCTGGAGGAGAGTCGTGCAGTGATTACAGCAAAGACGATTCTCAGCCGAATCCTCAGAGACTGCACCTCCGATGTAATACAAACCTGGAATCTAGGTTAGTGCTGAGACTCTCAAAGGGGAAATATACAAGACTGGAGTCTCACCAGGGATGTAATACACTGTACAGTAGGATCTTGTGCTTAATACTTTATTATAAGCAGGACACCTAAAGTAAACTTCTCCCAAAGAGGCAGGAATAAAAGTGCTGTTATGGGAAAAATACGCAACATCACGCTTGTCCTAATTATATGTCCAGAACTGTTTTAATTCTCACACCACAACAAGTTACATCATCTGTTTATAACTACGCTCACAATTAGTGCAGTTTCTTTGACCTTTTCTTGAAGTTAATTAAACAAAAGAACAATGAACAGCTTAGAAATAAACCCGAAAACTGCTCTGTCCTGAAAAACTTCAAGGGCACCATTTATGCAAAATTCATTTACATTAAAAAACACATTATCTACATTTTGTCCATTTCCCATGTTTGTATTGGTCAATACAAACAAGCTGTTTTATTAAGTTTTAACAAGCTGCTTAGGTTTACCCCATATATACAGTATGACCTCATAAAAGAAGAGCTCCTCCCCTGACTTGTTGCTCAGCTCTGCTATTCCCTTGGGGCATGGCTCAGCAGTAGCTCATTTACATTTAAAAAAATGAAATGGTGCATTTGGAGAAGGAGTGAAATAAAGGGATTTTAAAACATTTTTAAAAAATACATTATCTGAGGAGAAATTCAAAGTTACATTAAAAGTTTCATTAAAGTTACACTGCGCTGACACTGGAGACTCCTTCCAGGAAGACTAAATAAACATCACCTTATGAGGAATAACAATGTGTACTACTAGAACTACTACTAATACTACTAATAACACACATTTTAACCTGTGTATGTGGTATATCTGAATATATATGAATCAGATCTTACTATAAAAATGATAATGATTTAACATGAACGCATAAAACCAGTGACCTGGAAATAAATGTGATATTTCCCATATGTTTAAATGGTCCTCGTTGCGTATGTGTACTGGAAAATGTATAAATATATTTTAATATCGTTCCATAAAAACATTGTGCTATACAGAATTTCTGTTTAATGGCAATTGTAAAAGATTTATTATAATAATAATTAAAAACAAGCTAAAAAAATGTTTTTTTTTTTGTTTTTTTTTTACATTTTAAATCTACAACTCTTGAACTCTATTTCATCCACATGTCCGATAAACCCCCATCCCAGCCATTTTCTCTTCTTTATGGTGATGGCTCATTGCTGAGTCTGTGCTAATCTTTTGTTGCTAGCTGCTGTAATCATTCTGATTAATAATCATTCTGTTTATGGAGTTAAAAGCATGATGCTGTGCTGAACGCTGGCTACTTCAGGGATTTCAGTTTGCAAATTCTGCCATTTGACATAATTTGCCTCCAATGTTTCAGCTTTATATCCCTGTAGAAATGACTCTGTGCGAGTTAATGGTGTTTACCCTCTAGTGCCTCGGTTGCTGCCAAAGCTTATTCTAAAGAGACAAAAATCCATTTCTGAAGTCTTCTCCGTGTCGTCCTTGGGTTACTTAAACAACACACACAGAGCAGCAGCCGCACATGGATAATGCAAAAGCAAGTGATTCGAGGTGATTTATATAACTGCAAGCCATCAGAAGCGATCAAGAAGCTTCAATTAGCATGCGAGGCAGATATGCGCTAGTAAACACTCGTATTAGCATCGTAGCGCAAACACGCCGCTCCGGTCTGTCGCCTGTGGACAAAACGGTGGCTAGTAGTAGCAGTCAGGGTAATGCGTAGCTTTCCTTTCTGGCTTTTTATGACAATATTTGTCTCGCTAATAAACATTCAGCCAGAGGATCATCTTTTTTTTTTTTCACGTCTGTTCATGAAATTCGAAAAAGCTGTCTGCTCTGGAAGTGAGTGAAAGACGAGAGGTGAAAATAAATGAAGGAGAAAGAGAGAGAGAGAAAGAAATAAGAATGGAGTGGGCAGACAACCTGTTCGGGACCGGTGCCAGAGCTCCTTACTGCGATATTGGCTTCAAAAAAAGCCTGCAGCGAGAATAGAGCGCGTCGTTAGATCCCGCGACTGTCTGAGTCGGCGACGGGAATTGAGAGCCAAAGTGTCATTATTTTCATGCATTGCAGCGCAGCGTGAGGGGACTGGATAGATTTCTCCACCGATATCATTTATTACTGCTCAAATAGACCTCGAATTACCATTAATACAGAGAATATAATGTTATTACACTCACGCTTGCAACAGAACAATTAGAACGCTCAGGAGATAAGGCTGGAAGTGTGTGCGTTAGTCCATCAAGCAAACAAACAAGCAAACAAGCAAGCAGGCAAGGATGAATGAACATATAAATGCAATTTAAAAAATAGTTTTTTTTTTATTATTAATATTTTTGCTTGTTTACTTATTTTTGTTTAATATGTAATAATCAATCAATCAATCAATCAATAAAACAAATAGATAGGAAAAATCTTTGAGATTGTAATGAATAAACACATAACCAAGCCAACATCATTAATAATTAACATTAATAGAAAAGTCTTTTGAAAGTTAAATGTAGTGTTTTTATTAATTTATGCATTATTTTTTTGCACTTTATATGTTTCATAGAACATCAATCAACATCAATTGATTAATTAAACAAACAGACAAACAAATTTTATACTTTCCCCCATTTATTTATTTATTTATTTGTTTATTTATTTATTTGTTTGTTTGTTTGTTTGTTTGTTTTCTTTCTTATTAGAGTGACACTAATAAATAAATAAATAAGCAAACCAGCATGAAATCATAATAT
>QMIH01000673.1:278158-294224 GCA_003987875.1 Clarias batrachus | reverse complement strand
TATATATATAGCTAATATTTTTGATTGTTTACATACACACACTGTGTTTTAATATTATAGAGACTGTCGGCCAAAAACATTCATAAGTGAAATTCAATGCTTTGATGACATTCTCGAATTTGTAAAATAATGGCATCAAGATAATAAACTTTTTTTCTTTTTTTTAATGCAAATGACACTGCTATACAACGATCAGTACTTTCTATGAAGTCTTTTATTCTTCAGAACCGGCTGGTTGGATCGGGCTGGGCATAGAGTCATAACGACGTCTGCAGTACTCTGGTGTCACTCAACCAATCCGTGTCTGCTTCATAAAGATCATGCACAGAAATTCGCTTGAGAATTCCTCTTGAGAAAGACTCTTCGGCATTTTAATGCAGCGGTGAACATCCTGGCCTCGGAAAAAAAGTCAAAGGCCTTCTTTCATCCATTAACTGAAGCGGCTGATTCTAATTAGCGCGGCTCTGATAGAGGAGAACTGCTGTGTTTTGTGCACTGGGAGAACTAGAATACATGGCAGATGTTGAGATGCTGCAGACAAACTCATACTGTGACACAGCACAACATGACACACACACACACACACACACACACACACACACACACACACACAGTAGTGGTTTGGCCAGATTTGCTGAACCTGAAGATCCCACCTGAATCCGAACCACTCACTCAGTATGTTATGTCTATAACATGAACTTAATGTCAAAGATCATGTTTTGTTAAAAAATAAAAAATAAAAAAACACAACATCACCTGGCTCTGCTCACATCACGAGCGCTGTCTCATCAGTAGAAATGTCCACACTCACAAATACATCAGCGAGGGTCTCTTTGTCTCCTAATGAGCCTGCACCTCTCTCTACCCTCCTGCGCTAATGATACTGCCATCTCTTCCCTTCTCAATCCCGCTGTTTCATTATTTCTGATAACAAGCCCTGCATGTACCCCTGACTCCCGATGCCGAAGCCTCCACACTTCTTCTCTGTGGTTTGTAATTTTAAAGATTGCATCCGGTTTCTTATTTTAACCATGCAACGCTAATTAGACATTTGTGTTTGGGAGAAAATAAATTGCCTTCTATTCATGTGTCAATAATTACACACACTATTTCCCAAAGAGGTCTCAGATTTGTCAGACTCACGGTCCTTAAAAAATGGCTCAAATTGTACAAATGACTTATCAAGGACCTTTTTAACAGGATTTAATTTTTTTTAATTAATTGCCGCGTTGTTGCCGGGTACCTTGAAAATGTATTAGGAGTCACATGCTAGACGTCCTTCAAAGATGTTAAGACAAAAACCTTCAGAAGGCAAAAAGACGTTTTTAATTGACAAAAAATGACTTAACACTCATATCATAGCCTGGACCAGTCCATCAAGGTCAAGGTAAATCTAAATAAGTAAACTCTATTAAGTGAATTTTGTGAATACTAGTCAGGTGTAGTTCGGATTAGTTCTGTGAAGCGTCAGAGAAGAAAGGAGAGAAAAGGAGAAGGATTTATTTGTCTGAAATTTCTAACAAGATGGCGTCAGAGCACCATGATACAGAACTCCTGGAGAAGGAAGGGTTAAAAGCCCCAAATTTGCAACTTGGCAGTGCTGGGGCTTAACCCCTAAGAGTCTAATCAGAGTCCCAGAGACATAACCATTGACCCACTGCTGCCCAGTTGAGGCCAATCCAATCCAATCCAATCCAAACCAGACTAAATCCATTCCAATCTTCCCCAGTCAAAGTCCAGAGCAATCCCTGATAAATTCAGTCCTGTAACAAAAACCTCAATCAATCCTGTTCAATCAATACCACCCAAATGTTTAATGTCTAGTCTAGTCTACCCAGTCCAGTTCTTTGAAAGCCAAGTCTAGTTTTAATCAAGTCCAATTGAATTCAATCCAGTGAATTCCAGTCCATCTCTATTTCATTCCAGTCTCACCATTTCCAGTCTGATCTAATATGTCCATTTTAGTATTGTACTGTACAGTCCATTTAAAGGCCTTTCTATTCCAGTCACATCCAATCCAGTCCAGGTGTTTCAATGATTACCAGTCCACTAAAGCTCCGTTTACACTGCAGGTCTCGATGCCCACATCTGATTTGTTGCCTATATCTGATTTTTCTGACCGTCTGTTTGCACGTTCTTTCAACTATGACCCATATCCGATTCAAGTGTTTACACTCGCCATACCGTCTGAAACATCGCGCATACTTAAGTTCTTGCACTACACACTAGCCAAGATGGACGAATGCGAAATATGCTTGATGCTAGCTCTGCGATATATGCAAAGTCCGCGAAACGGAGAAGGAGCAAAAGGGACATGATTGCAGCCTGCGCATGTGCTTCATTTATTGTGTCCTCAACCATTCAGAGGAACGTCTGGGTGCGAGACGTGTCGGGGTCGCTCTCTGGTGGCTTGGAACAGGTGCGTGCTACACTGGCGCGTCTGTTTGGGATGAGCAGCGCSTCGGTGTGCCTGATTACGTCATCGAACCGCGAAGAAGTCGCAGTTTTAATGACGTACAGAACACGATGCCTCAGAAAATCCGATCTGTCTGTTTACACGACAATCACATGAGCACATATCTGATTTATATCTGATTTATTTCCACATATGAAGGAGGCCTGAAACCGATCTCGAAATATCGGAACGCATGCGTTTTTTTTCCTGTTTACACGGACATAGAAAATATCCGATATGTGTCACATAGGAGCAAAGAATCGGAATTGGGTCACATTTAACTGACAGTGTAAACGTAGCTTTAGTGTGCCGTTGTCAAAATTCAGTTTTTAAATGACGATTTCAATTAGAAAGGAAGTAAAAAGTTTCGTCAAATCTGCCCGACCCTATGTGAAAATGTAATCGCCCCCTAAACCTAACAACTGCAATCAATCGCTTGTGATAACTTCCAATGAGTTTTTCACAATGCTGTGGAGGAACGTTGGCCCACTCTTCTTTGGAGGGTTTTCGAGCAGGAACAGCCTGTTTAAGGATTTCCATCAGATTTGAAGTCATCAAGTCATGGCCATAAGGTTGTGTCTTCAAGTTCAGGCGCACTTGGGTTATTGCATCTATACCAATTCATCCCGTATCCAGATACCGTATCCGTATACCCTGTCTCATGCCCAAAGTCTCCTAGGACAGGCTTCAGGCCCCGGTGACCCCCGTATACAGGATGAAGAGGTATAGATGCAAACCCTGCTGCATAACTCAAGACACATCTCTTTAATCTGGCATACGCATAATTCATTTCATAACCTCATACTCCAGTACATCTAAAGGCACACTCCTACTGTATCTAGTGCTGCTAATATCCTGAAAGGGCATCTACGCTTATTCTTTTGCTCCTGTTCTTCCTTTCTCTACCCATCCAGAGGCATCTGGAGATTGTGCCGGTTCCAGTAGACAGTGGCCAACCCTGAGAAGATCCTGAGGCATCCAGAGAAGGACCACCTCCAGCTGGATTCTGTTTCATGATGGTTTGGATCTACACACACTGCTCCTGAGCTCCCAGTGATCCAGAATCGTCCAATTCAGGTCAAATCGAATCCACTGTAGTTCACGTCCAATAATAAATAAATAAACTAAACCGAACTAAACTGGAAAAAGTTTATAAGGAATAAAAAGTTTTGCACATTAATGTTAGCGTTCAGCTGAGTGATTGCAGTTTGTTGCTGTCTTCATGAGAACTCTCACATTTATCTTCATACGGTGAAGCTTAAACTCAATTCTGCTTCAGACACAAAGAGATCCATAATTTAAGAGGCGAGAATGAGGGAAGGTAATCACTTTCCAGACATGATTTTCATTCTAACCAAACAGACAAAAGATGATTAATTTAAGCTCGGGATGATTGATGCGAGTGTGTTAAGTGGTGACATTTTGCCCAGGATAATAACCTGAACAACAAGGTCTGAGATGGATGGGTCTTCATTTACCATTCACCTGCAGACGTTCTCCAAATGACAGTCAATTATCTCTCCGTGATGGACCAGTGCAGCGCTTTTATGAGTTTGACAGCTTTTCTAAAATGCTAGCCCAGGTTTATGGCATCTTCAGCAACAAATTAGACCATCAGAGATCTTCTCTCATTTAGGATAAACTCAGAACAGCTATCTACAACGTAGGACTGACAAAAACAAAACAAACAAAAAAAATGAATGGAAAGCTGCCTTTTGGAAGAAGAGCAGGTCTGAAGAACTGACAAGGTGGGAATCATTTTTAATTTTAGATGCCAGATTGGATGATGACACTCCAGAATGTATGAGGCATGAAGACAGGGTGGATAATTATCACCCTGCACTGTGGTGTTAATTATACCTTAAAAATCTGCTGTCTCACAGCTCTTGTTATTTTCTCCCAGCCGTCCTCATCAGTCCATCTGGAGCCGAGCTAGCTGTGGACGAGAGAAGGACCACAGAAGCCTGGCAAGATAATCATGAACTGATCAATTCTTAATTACAGCGCATGAGCCAGAAGTCTGGGTGTTTATGAAACAATCGTCTTGTCAGGGTCGAAGGGCGACGCCGTGACAAGAAAAGCGATGTATTGATTGTCCTGCAGCGCTTGCAGGACCGAGACGCAGGTGACCCTTGTGTATGGGCATTATGACGTTTTGGGCTGAGTCGATTCTTACTCGATTTGGTCCGCGAATCGAATTTGGGTTCTTTTGATTTGTAATACAGCGCTCTGCTGTAAAAGTCGGCACGTTATAATCGTCTTCTTCCTTAAAGTAAACTGCTCTCATGAATGCTTTGTCCCTAGCCTAACAAACATATATATATATATATATATTAAATATGGAATAAACCATTTCGTGATAAGCAGTCATGAAAAAATCTAACTTAAATCACCAACAATTCATAAGGATTAGAGATTCCAACATATTGTATATTGATGTTAATCTAATAAGATCTGATCTGATAAATGTTTACATGCTCATAGGGTTTAATATATATATACAGGGTGGGCCATTGATATGGATACACCTTAATAAAATAGAAATGGTTGGTGATATTAACGTCCTGTTTGTGGCACATTAGTATATGTGAGGGGGCAAACTTTTCAAGATGGGTGGTGACCATGGTGGCCATTTGGAAGTCGGCCATCTTGGATCCAACTTTTGTTTTTTTTTTCAATAGGAAGAGGGTCATGTGACACATCAAACTTATTGGGAATTTCACAAGAAAAACAATGGTGTGCTTGGTTTTAACGTAACTTTATTCTTTCAGTCCAATGGAGTCCGGTGGAATCTCCAGTCAACATTCACACACTACGGCCAATCTGGGAATGACAATTAGCCTAAACTGCAAGGAAACCCAGCAAGAACATGCAAACTCCATGCACACCTTGAGACGGGAATTGAATCTGGACGTAACCACTTAGCCACCATGCCTGCCACCTACATGGGTAATATTTACGTATAGTAAACCAATTACTGATTAAAAATTCTTTCTGATCGGACTCAGGGTCCATGTACACACATCTACTATTAGCACCACAAACTGTTTTATTTTTCTTTAATAGGATGCTCTACAGTGTTGTTACTCCTTATTATCCTTGAAACTATTTCAATTTCCATTTATTAAAGAATGATGTCATTCTTACATTGTTATATATCTGACTTACTTTATAGTAGGCAACCTGTCATTCTATCATCAACCTCTCATTTATTCTCTCTCTCTCTCTCTCTCTCTCTCTCTCTCTCTCTCTCTTATCATGTTACAGAAAAGAGCAACCAAAACACCATCCCCAAAAAACAACAACAACCAAAAAAATCCTCTGTCCTTATTCTGAACATTTGATTGTTTGCATGTTTGAGTTCCTAGCTGCATGTTTCACCTACACACTTGGCGTGGGGGATAAAAAAAAATCATAACATGCATTCATTTTATCTTCTAACATACATTATCCGATTAAATGTGCTTAGCGACGTTACAAAATCTCTAGTGAGTGTACAGTATGGAGCCGGTCCAATTTGCAAATCTGCGTACAATGCTAGATATTAAGCCAAGCATGTAAAACATGCACCAAATAACTCCTTCTTACATTGATAGCTTATTTGATCTGTTTAGCTAATTAGCTGTAGTGGCTAGCACCGTGGTCCCGTCTCAGGTCTGTGTGTTCACATGTTCCCCCTGTGCTTGGTGAGTTCCCCCCCCCCCCCCTGGTTTTCTCCCACAGCCCCCCCCCATGGAGATTAGGCTAATTAGTGTCTCTTAATTGGCCGTAGTGCGTGAGAGTGTGTACAGTATGTGTGTTCCTGTGGTCTGTGGATGTATTGGCACCCCAGCTCACGCGTTCCTCAACCCTGTAACAGTGAGATTGCTCCACGTCCTGTTCGTCAGCCAATAGAAAAAGAAACTAGATAGAAATAGTGAAACTTAAAGTGTAAAACTTATCCAGTTTGCCCTGAAACTATGTTGTTGTGTTCCTTTGGGAGTAAAAGCATTTTGTACATAGAAACCAGAACAGACCTAATGATATGCTGCTCATGAAGCGTCTTCCCTGAACGTTTCATAACTCACTCCATTATATTTCTTTAAGTGCGCTTTCCTCGACCTCGTCTCGCTCGGGTCAAGGATATGAGGTGTATTAAAGAAAAGCACAGGCGAGTTTACACTTTTTTTTTTTTTTTTTTAAAGTAAACTGCGATTTAAAAACAAAGCAAGTTTCTCAGATGAACATCCTACCAGGTGGACTTTCTGGTGTGTATGTGTGTGTGTGTGTGTGTGTGTGTTCATTTTCCCCCCATCCATATCCCAGCCCTCATATAAATCAATACTGCTAGAATCCTACCTTTCGTCCTTTGACAGAGCGGATATGTTTCACCTCACGGCGCTCTTTGAAATGAATCCGCTGACACACATTTCATATGTATGAGAGTCTGAAATGCTATTTAACCCCAAAGTGGGTTCAGACATCCGATTTTAAAGATGGACCTCCCGCATTTTGGAACGTGTATGGTGAAATAAGCGGAGAATAAAAGCGCCCCGTGTCGTGCTGTCTCTGGGAAAACTAACGACTGTCGGGGTGATTTGATGAAGCAGAGTAACTGTTACTACCCCGGAGCTGATTAATTTACTATAACAGCATGTCCTGGAGTGTTTTATTTCCTCTTATACCAGCGTAATCTGCACCCCACCGCTGACATCGCATTCTCCATAAAAATAATGTGTATCTATGACTTCTATTAAGGCGTCCAACAAGTTGCAGGCGCGAGAGAATTAAGTCTTAGCCAGTGCTTCATGAGGTCGGATTACTGCCGCGTGTCTGCAGCAACCCTCAGGGCTACGCAGCGGATAGAGTCAACTGATTTCTTTTTATTTTCATCATTAAATCAATTAGGGTGATATACTGCAGTCACCATGTCTTATGTTACTACGCTGTGGCATCATGCATAATCATCTTGTTTTTCCTGTTATTAAGGAACGCCATGCGTTGTTTTAAACACGACATAATAACGCTGGCAGGAGAACTGTGTATCACATTCGATTGTGATTTGATCGGATTATTGGGAACTGCAATTGTCAATTAGATTTAATTAGATCAGGTTTGACTTAACGAGCTATATTTATTCCATGTTTTGAAGCACTGAAAACTATATAAACGATGTAACTTGATGTAATGTAAGGCTGTGAAATGTGTGTTAGTGGTTGCTTTATCTCATACAAAAGGATAATAATCTTTTAGTAGGTAGGTGGACTCCAGTCCAGCAGGTGGTAGTATTGCACAAACACATCGAGAAACTCGACAGAAAAGAAGCAATACTCTTGCTCAAAAACTTGAAAATGTTAAATATAAAAGTATATATTTAAAGTAATTAATCAATTTTAAACATTTGTACATTTACCTAAATAATTTCAAAACTTTTAATTCTGAATAAACAAATTGACTAATTAATTAATTAATGGATTAAATTGAATAAGCAATTAAATCACAGCACTCAGGCTGGAAGGATGTTGCAACTGAGTTTTCTTCCAAGATGTAATTTTTTTTCTCGTTTTTTTTTTAAGTGACATGTCTCTTGATGTTTATAAAATAAAACCACTACAGGGGTGCTTGATATATACGTAGATAAAGAAAGCAGAACTTAATTAAACCGGGTACTGATTAAGTGAAACAGGAAGCAGTTGTGAGTGATCAATGAGACATGTGACCTGGATCATGATCATGTGATTTCCCAGGGCTGATGGGTAGCATAATTCTGCAGCGTTAGCAACAGGAACATGACGCGCAATGAGACATGTAGCTATAAATGAATAGAAATCGTGATTGTTGGTTCGTTTACATGCTTTAAAAAGAATAGAATATTTTGGAAAGTGTTTTCATATGAAAAAATAATTAATTAATTTTTTTGTGAAGCTGCTTTGAGACAATGACCATTGTTAAAGGCGCTATAGAAATAAAATTGAATTGAATAGAATTACTGTATTTTCGCGTTATGTTTGCTTTATTTCTATACAGTGTGGATTATTTTCCAACAGCAGCATAGCACCGAGTGTCTTATTCTGTACTTACGCTACAAAAACAATTATTGATGAGCAGAGTTTTGTTAGTCTGTCAATCACCTGCGTTAAATATGATCATCTCAGGTTTAGTTAAACGAGAAATTCTGAACATTATATCGTCAGTACATCTTCCAGTAAGAGCGAGGGGGTGATATATTTGATAGCATTACTATTATTGCACATCTGCAGCATTACGATCACATATTTGAAAAAAAAAAAAAAAAAACAGATTACGGTGGTATACCATCCAAATCAGGCATTTACTATGTATAATTCGATGTGCGGTGGTCATGCTTTGAGCCATTAATCACTTGAACGTGTTCTGCAGTCACTGATACATTCTGTACGTCTTCCACGTGCTTATTCGTTGTAAACATGAACACGAGACATGAATAAGAAGTGATGCCACTCAATCACAATGCCTGAGCAGTCAACAACAACAAAAAAACAAAAACAGATCATTTTTATCATATGACTATTGGAGTTGTCTTCCTGGGCCTCATAATTAGCTTTTGTTTCTTTCTTTCCTTATCAGTATCTTACTTTCACTCACAACTTCAAGCTAATTAACCAGCCTATAAAAGTTCCAGGAGCTCTCTCATACTTTCTCCCTCAAACATCTTTCATATTCTTCACAAAGATTTTTTTTTTGTAAATCACTTTTAGAATGAATTCAGTAAATAATTCCTGCGATGTGCGGCGGTCTTTTGCTACAAACCCAGTAGAAAGTCAATTAGCCTCGTATCGCGGTTGTTTTCCGCTTTATCTCCCCGAGCCGTGAGCGGATTTCTCCTCCAATTAATCTTTGTGTTTTTTTCTCTCATCAGAAACGAACGCTTTTCGGCCCACAAGTAATTTTTGCATCGATTCTTCGTTTAGATTATGAACTGCCCGAAGTTATTCGTTAATTTAATTGAATATCCAGCGATTAGCAGGACTTGTTAGCACTTTATTACTTTGTAATCTGATTAGAAGTTTTACTTCGTTGAGTACTCTGTCATGAACGTTTTCGCAAAATCGTACTGACGCAGACGGCGGTAATTACACTAGCTTATCTTGTTTTTTCAATCACTTCAGTAGATACGTTTAATTTGTAAATGAATCAGCCTTTTTAAACGAGTTTGACTCCTTTAAACAACTGCTTTTCTGTACATATCTAGGTTAGGATTACCAACCACAGATTTCATGTATAAGCCGTGTTTAAAGCAGCGATTTGAATAAGAGATCGTATGAGATCGTCTCATCTCTTATGAAGTAAATCAGTATTTGAGTCGGTCTTTTGGTCAGGAGGTTAGTTTTCATTTGCTCACTACTGAATCAAGATTCATCCTTGGTGAATCAGCATTTGAATCTGTGACTCCTTGAGGTCATTTCAGTCTCGTTCGACAAAGTAGTGTTTGAATAATAAGTGAATATTTAGTCATGTTAGGAGATTAACTTACTTCTGGTTCAGAACAATCTATTCTGCCAAATGCCGTCAATGCTTTTCTTTCATTTACAAATAAGTGTTTGATTCGTAAAGTCTGTCCGTTATGAAAGAGATTCGTTCCTCTTAGCAGAAAAAAATGAGCCATTTGTTGTCCTCGATTCATTTCTCTTTCATTGCATCAGTGTTTGACTGAATGAATCGTTCATGATCCAGTCCTCTCTTATCATCAGAGAAATGTTTGGGTCAGTGATTCTTTTAAGCGAGTCAATCTTTTGATTGACTCCCTCTGCCCTCTGGACCTGTCCGACTCATCCTGGTGTCCCGCTTCTGGTTGGACATCTCGTCACATGGATGCCCCGTGTGTCTCTTTGGGATGCGTCCGATGTCTGGGGACGGTTTCACTCTACTATGAAGACGGTTCTGGCCTCGACTGATGTTGACAGCTGTTTCTCCACGGGACTTGGCGGCAGCCGCTCGATAGTTCAGGACTGGAATTTCCTACAAGTCTACCTGAGCCTCCAATAACTCCCTGGACTCCATATTAACATCAATTAACATCAACTGTTATACTGAACTGCCTGCCACCCAACACACAGTGTGAGTGCAGATCAATTCCTGCTTTCTGTTTCACCCAGGTGAGGATGGGTTCCCTGTTGAGTCCGGTTCCTCTCAAGGTTCCTTCCTACTGCCATCTCAGGGAGTTTCTCCTTGACACTGTCGCCCTCGGCTCGCTCATCAGGGACGATCTGACCATTTTTGATTCATTACTTCAGCGCTATTAAAACAAGTGTAAAGAGGATTGTTGGTGGTGTGTGTTTTCCCAGGTTATTATGTGGACAAGCGCGGAGTCGTGTGTATTTTTGCCTTCTCAGGCTCTACAGGGGATCCAAATGATTAACTACTGGAACGATACGACTCTGGCTTAAGCAACTTTTTGGAAGAGCGAATTTAGTAGAAAATGTGTTAAATCTGCATCACAAACTTTTCCACAAGTCATTAACGCAGCCTGTGATTTAGGAAGACATTTTCATGGCACTGCTAATGCAAGCACCAGGAAAATATCTATTGATGAAATGATACTTAGCTCATGAATGAGACCTCCTGCTCGCTCGGCCTCAGATCCACGCTCCGTGTGGCTAAGTGATAGTTTAAAATCCCAGACAGAAGCTGCCATTATCTCCATATAAAATCGCTCATTTGGGTCGACCTCGGCGGCGCACGGATACTTAATAGCCGAGGCTGGTTTTACAGGCAGTGACTCACCAGCTAGCCAGCGTTTATAGCCTCAGTGGTTTATTTGTGTAAGATAGCAGGGTGGCAGGGCCAGATCTGTAAAAGCCTCCAGCTTCATATCAGGCCACCGGGGCATTTTGGCGACAAGGAAACCATCAGATAACTATTAATACTCAACACCACGTACCAGCCGAGCTCTCGGGAGGAGCGTGTCGCGGACGATGCGTACTGCAGAGTGACCTTGTCATGGCATAAACAGATTTACTTCTAAAGTGAGAGAGCTCAAGTGTTTACTTCTTCACTTAATGTAAGGTGGATGGCTATTTCCTCACCTGCCCGAGACGGCAAGCACACACACACACAAACACAAACATGCTGACCTCCATTTCAGAGGTATATTGCACTCGAAATCACCAGAGGCTCAGAACTACCTGCCCATAACTGCGTCTCGCAATAACCTCTAAGAGCTGGGTTAAAAAAATATCAAGTTACATCGCAGTTACACCGCGACTGGATTTTGGGTTTTGATTCTTCAGGTGTTGATTAGTTTCCTATAATAACAGTGGCGCAGATGCACATCATTGGGTTATATTAATGCCCTCGTTCTATTGGTTATTTGATGCATCAGAGAACATTGATTTCTTGAAAATGGTTTAAACAAATTTGCTCGGCTACAGTATGTTTTACCTGGAAGACGCTCAAATGCAGGGACATCGGGTAAGAGTTTATTATACACAGTGAAGGAATATTTAAGCATTTGAATGGTGAGTGACTGCAGTGAGCTTGCAGGCTGAAGGTGCTGAAGAAGCTGGTTAAGAGGTTTGAAGGTGAAGGTGTGAACTGGTGAGTCTGGGACAACTGACAATAAAGTGGGAAGGCTGTGGGACATCTCAGTCACCCAGAGCTTAAACGGATATCCACTAGGAGAACAGGCAAACAAAGGTCACCCACCGCTTGTGACCATACCTAACTGCCATCTCTCCTTATTTTCTGTTCTCTCCTTTTCTGCTCTCTTCTCTTTCTCTCTCCCTCTCTTCTTTCCCTCTCTCTGTCTCTCTGTCGAGCTATACATGTTCGCTCCTGAGTTGCCAGTGATCCAGACCCCTCTGCCCTCTGGAGCCGTCTAACCCGTCCTGGAGTCCTGCTTCTGGTTGGAGATCTCGTCGCATGGATGCCCCGTGTGGTCTGCCTGGATTCGTATGGTGGCTGGGGATGGTTTCCATTAAGACTGTCCTATCATCGATTGATGCTCTGGGGACCTGAGACTTCAGTTGTTCGATAGCTCAGGACTGGAATCCCCTACAGTCTACCTGAGCCTCCAGGAACAAACTGGAACCCTTTTAATTTTAATTTGAACACATCTCCTGTTACACTGAACTTCCAGTACACATTATTATGCTGATCAAGCCCTGCTATCCGTTATCACCCAGATGAGGATGGGTTCCCTGTTGAGTCTGGTTCCTCTCAAGGTTTCTTCCTATTACCATCTCAGGGAGTTTTTCCTTGCCACCGTCGCCCTCGGCTCGCTCATCAGGGTCAATCTTATCATTTTGATTCATACACATTGCATAAAAACTTACTTCTTTTTATTGTGTAAAGCTGCTTTGCGACAATGTCAATTGTTAAAAGCGCTATATGAATAAAATTGACTTGACTTGACTTGGCTTGGGTTTTTCCCCTCCGTCCTCCGGGTCCACCACATCGGATCATTCAGTCTGCAAGTTACTGGCACAGGATTTACACCACAAGCCCTTTCTCCAGACCATGCATCTACATGGCTGTATACTGTATACTGGCATGGGGTTAAGGACCTTGCTCAAGGGCCCAACAGCGACAACCTGAGGGGTAGCAGGGCTCGAACCTGATCAGCAACCCAGCTCCTCATCCACCAGAGCAGTCCCTACTGGCTGACAAACAGTAACAGAATCCGAATCCACGGGGTAAACAGGGGTCAGAGATCAGGTAAACAACAATATTAAAGGCGAAAACAGTCCAACAAGGTCAGACATCCAGTAAACTTTTACTACAGTGAAGACAGGGAAGAGCCAGAGACAAAAGTTGAATTTATTGAGGCAAACAAGCAGACTGAGTTTCAGAGTTACTGAGAAGGACCAGGTCAAACAGGCGCAGACAGAAACCCAAAAAAAACGAGAAGACAATCTGGCAGAGAGTGGTAGAACTGTGATTGTAGTGTTTATATCGCAGAGACGCAGGATAATTGGAGACAGGTGGAAATGATTGGCCTGATCAGAAGGTCGGAGGTTCGAGTTCCAGCTCCACCAGGTTGGACCGTTGAGCCAAGGCCCTTATACCTATCCAGATATGTGACAAATAAAGGCTTAACTTGAATGATAAACTGCTACTGAAGCTGGGGATACACTATAATAATAGACTTAACTTTATTCACTCTATTCCAGGAGTCTCGGCTCGGGGTAGACCCTGGGTGTGGTGCCAAACACACACATACATACTATGGGCAATTTGCGAAAACCAATTAGCCTAATCAGCATGTCTTTGGATCGTGGGAGGAAACCTGGAGTACGCAGAGGAAACCAAACAAGAACCGGGAGAAACACGCGCACAGACCCCGAGGCAGCAATCGAACTCGTAGGGTTTATTTTAAATTGTTTAATAATAGCATTAATTAATATTAATAATACTGCATCGCATTGGTGACGAAGTTCAATTTCCACCTAATACCGAAACCCTGATACCATAACGGAGGGAGGATTGCATCGGCAAGGAGAAACCTCCACCTCCACCTATTTTCCGTTTATGATTCGTCGTGTTCGGGATCAGAGGATGGAGGCACCTGAGCGCACTGTGACCTTGTGCACATTTTGTTGTCTGTGTAAAAGGAAGCCATAAATGTCACCTTCGCTGCTCCAGCTACTGAATACAAGTGGATCTGTGATTCGTTTCAGTCGAGTTCAGCTCAATGACCCGCAGACGCTCCTTTTATAGCATCTGTACTGGAGGTGAAAAGAGGTAAAACCCCAGGCATTCAATGTTCTCTAATGAAAACCATAACGAAGAGACAATTTGGCAGATAAATGGATAAGTCTAGACTTTTGTTTAAACCTACTGTACAGTATGTTATTAACCTTTAGTAGGTAAATTATTTATATATATATATATATATGATTATATAAAGCAAATCTCTGACTGTTCCTCTAGAGCAATAAATGTGTGTGTGTGAATGAGATAGACGTAAGTCTTTTACACCCCAAAATACTGAGTGTTATGACGTATACAGTTTTAGAAGTCGAGAAATTGTGATGCTTCCCGACTACTGAGACTTGAAGTTTGTTTCAAAATGACCATGAAAATTCATAGAGCTGTTAACTTCTGTCACGCAACTCCATTTCTGTTTTAATTATAACGTGTGTGTGATCGGTTGACACCGCATCCAGG
Organism: Clarias batrachus; assembly: GCA_003987875.1. Lineage (NCBI taxonomy): Eukaryota > Metazoa > Chordata > Actinopteri > Siluriformes > Clariidae > Clarias > Clarias batrachus. The sequence goes on along the minus strand of QMIH01000673.1, from coordinate 279,643 downwards.
GTGTATCCCGCCTGGTGACGCTGAGTTCCCTGGGACACGCTCCACAACCCTACACAGGCTAAGCAGTATAGATAATAGATAGATGGATTCATGGATGGAGCAAAGTTTCGTTTTTTTAAACACAGATTTTGAAAGATGTCGGGGGGGAAATACACCTTTCTCATAAATGTTTATTGATGGAATTCATTGGCTGGCCTTAGACTTACATAGGTGAGTTTGCAGTAAATTAGTTACTTGTAGTGTGTTTGAATCATATACACACACATGCATACACAGACTCACACACACACACAACCCTCTTTAATGGTGTCTGGTGCTTTTTTTTTTGAGGATTTTAAAGACAATTTGTTTGGATGATCTGTATTTTGAGACAAGGCTGATTCTGTTTCTCAATTCCTGACATCATGTTACTATTTTTTCCAGGAGTGTTTATCCAGCTTTAGAACATACACACATACCATCAAGATGGAGAGAACGGTGACACACATGCTCTCTCTTACTCCTCTACACCCGCCCAGCCTTTCACACTCCACCTGCTGTCACACCTCCAGATGCTTCCACCACACCGCGTCCAAGTAAAACCGCGGAGATCCGTTCTGTGTCGCGGCCAAATAAGCATGCAATTTTTTTTTCCCTCCCTCCGCCCCGCTATTGAGCTCACTGCTACTGAATCGAGCATCAAATGCTTACTGAACAAAAAAGTTGAGAGCTGAATGGGAGAAGCGTGAAGGCGTTCTGGGAAAAGGTCCATGTGGGCCGTCAGGACTGACACATCGTCTGGGTTTTTCCTCAGAGAAGAGTATCCGGTGTTGCCCAGTCTTTTCAGAAGAATGTACTTAATGTGTTAAAAAAAAAAAAAAAAAAACTCTTCAGAAGTTGTCAGATGATGTCACATCATAATTTGCATAGCAGGTTAATCGTCATGATGATGTATGTAGCATGATTTGCATTACATGAAACAGGAGTGATGAGGAATTAAAGAAGAGACGGCAAACAAAATGGATCAGTGATTATCGGTGACCGCTGATTAGATTTTGGGCTCAGTGGGAAATGGTGATTGGATTTTGTGAAAAATGGGGATTATTGATAGCCTTTGGATTTAGGGAGCAATGCAGATGGGTGATTTAGATGTTGTGAACATTGCTGATCATTGATTGGATTTTGGGAACAATAGGGACCAGTGATTGGTATCCACAAACAAAGCAGATACAGTAAGTGATTGGATTTTGGTAACAATGCAAGTTGGTTATTGTATTTAGGGAACAGCAATGATTCATGATTGGATTTTGGGAACAATGAGGATCGGTAATTGTATTTAGTTGATTGTATTTAGGGAACGGTGGTGATTGGTACGGTGGCCGAGAAGTGCAAAACAACTTAACAAAATGAAAACAAAATAACAAATTAAAAACCACAATAACAAAACCCAAAAGAAAATTAAAAATTAAAAAACAAAATAACAAATTAAAAAACAAAATAACAAAA
>QMIH01000673.1:268179-270257 GCA_003987875.1 Clarias batrachus | reverse complement strand
GTTTTCCCAATTTTTCGGACTGACTGACCTTCATTTCTTAAAGTAATGATGGCCGCTCGTTTTTCTTTACTTAGCTGCTTTTTTCTTGCCGTAATACAAATTCAACCTCTTTGAATGAGAAGGTGTGTCCAAACTTTTGCTCGGTACTGTATGTGTCCCATGTGCAATCTGTGTCCCATACACAAGGCCGACTGTTGAAAAAGCAACACAAGTCTACGGTGAAGGAGATCTCATATAGCAGCCCTACTATTCGACACATTACTGCTGTACGAGTAGCACACAAGTGGCGATGATGGGTTTCTGCATTTTCATCTCAGGAGGTCAGAGATGTCCACTGTGTAATGATCCTGTTGAGGAGGAATGCTGACACTTCTTCCAGATCAGCAAGATGTGTAACATCATTGAGCGTCTTTAGTGTGACAGAGAAATAACAAACAACTTGTTTTAGTAGAACATACAACGGCAAAAACAGCAACAACAACGAACCAACAGAAACCTTCACGTGGTGCGTTGTGTCGTCGGCGGACGTCCCTGCTCCGACCAGAACCCTTTAGTAAACACAACCCGAGGGAGGGAGATGAAAAGCTTCCTTTATTAGATGAGTTTAGTAATTTAATCAGCAGAGGATTAAAAGACAAGAAAAGCAAGAAAGGTTGCAGTGCATCAGCTGTCTATGGGCTAGAATCCCAACCAGACCTCATTTATTTATTTATTTATTTACTTTATTTTATTGCTTTGTCGGGGGCCCTTTTTTTTTCCTGATATGTGTAAATTTTTTAGTAGCAGTTTTATAGCTGAACCAGCAAATTAAACTAAATGGTTCAGGCCTGAGGAGAGCACTGAAGGACGCTGCACAGCAAGGTGCCGAAGATGCAGCAGAATTGACACGTTTATACACTTTGCCCAGCTGGTACACTTCAATTCATTCTCATGGAAAGATGCAAACATAAAAACACAACTTTTCTGAATTTGATTTAGAAAAAAAAACAAAAAAAAAAACAACAACTGTAAAACCCATAGAGGAGTGTATGACTGTGAAACATCCAGGAACTCTTTTACCAGCTAAAGAAGGTCAACGTTACAGAGTCAGCTGATCTCCAGAGTCTCACACACACACACACACACACACACACTGTCATATCCACATGATGGATGATGCACTACACTCAGGTTAGCTTCAGCTGTTATTTGAAAAGTCCGACCAGAGACGAGCCGAGGTGAGAACCGGGACGGGCGGGGCACCACTACGGCTTCTTGCAGTTGTTCCAGGCACTGATGTATGAATTCAGTGTTTTTGGTCTTCAATGCTAGATTTTTCTCATTCATGGCAAATGTACAGGTTATTATTTCTTCTTTTTTTATCTTATGAAACACAATATTGAGCCACTATTTCTATGTACAATAAGGTGTGGACAGTTTGAGTGCCAGCTGCATTGCAGGCGTTAAGCTGCTAGCTGTCTGCGATGCATCACTTTAGGCAGAGCTGCCAACGTTTCTGAGAAGCGTGAAGTGAGATTCTGAAAATGAGAGTCCGGTTCTGGTTCTGCGTGGCCGGCGGGCTTACTGGTCAGCGCTGTCGCCTTCCACCTCCAGGGTTCGGGTTCGATTCCCGCCTCGGGGTCTGCGTGCATGGAGTTTGCATGTTCTCCCCGTGCTTGGTGGGTTCCTGGTTTCCTCACACAATCGAAAAACAAGCAAGATAGGCTGATAACCATTCCCCAAAATTTCCCATTGTGTGTGTGTGTGTGTGTGTGTGTGTGTGTGTGTGTGTGTGTGTGTGTGTGTGTGTGTGTGTGTGTGTGTGTGTGTGTGTGTGTGTGTGTGTGTGTGTGTGTGTGTCCGGCCATGGATTGGCACCCTGTCCAGGGTGTACCCCGCCACCAGGTGCTGGTTGTGCCACCCAGTTTTTATGAATTAATCAGGGTTTAGGCGGTCAAGTCTTGCCAAGATGGTGTATACCAGATCCAGATCTCCTACAGTTGAGCTTCACTTCAGAAGCTCTTTAGAAACCCAATGGATTACGTCATGGAGGGTTTGTGTCCAGTTCTTACACAGTCTATGGTTTTCAACCCAAAACA
>QMIH01000673.1:255679-263179 GCA_003987875.1 Clarias batrachus | reverse complement strand
GTCGCGCGCACGAACACGAGCTCGGCGACGATCGTCTGCTCCGTTTGTTCGCAAAGCTTTGGGGCGCGCAGTTCTCTTTGCTAACAGGAAATCCTTTGAATTATTGTCTGTAAACGATATTTACACTCGGTTTCACCATCTACACGAGCGCGTAATTAACCGAGCAATTACACACTTCCAGTGAAGGAGCCCGCGGGCTTAACGAGAAGAATGTGCAACAGCAGACGAGAAGGCGGCGGCGTGATGAGAGACAGGATCGTTTTTGGCATCTTCCTCTTTACACAGTCTATACACAGTTCCTGTCTGTGTATAGCACGCGCACACAGACACACAGACACACACTCACACAAGTACAGCATGCACGGTGGACGGTAATTGTAAAACAGATTAATGAAAATAATCAGACGCGCAGCGGTGTGTCTAATCTACCATTAGTGTGTCTGATTAGACAGGCCCGAGTGATCATGCTAAACAAATTAATCTGAAATAAAAACAGACCAATCCTCCTTATTAAATATCCCAAGCACTTTATTTAATAAGCTTGGGCATTTATATATAACATGCACTAATAGGCAAAAGTTTGTACACCCCCTCGTCCATAAAAAGGTTTCTGAATAATAATAATAATAATACGCAGCATGGTGGCGTAGCGGTTAGCCCTGTCGTCTTGCATCTTCAGGGTTGGGGTTTGATTCCCACCTCGGGTTAGCGTGAGCGGAGTTTGCATGTTCTCCACATGTTTGGTGGGTTTCCTCCAGGTACTCCGGTTTCCTCCCACAGTCCAAAGACATGCAGGTTGGTTAATTGCCGTTCCCACATTGCCCGGGGTGTGTGAACGAGTGTGTCGACGTTTACCGTAGTTGTACAAATGGTGAAAATATATACAATAGTCACCACTGGCCTCCACAGTCCCTGGCTGGGCTACAGACGTTGAGCAATCACAGAATCACATTCACACTTTGGAGGCTTTTCCTTTGTTTGTCCATGATGTTCATGAGAACGTGGCATTTGTCCCTCTTCTGACCACGTAGTGACGATCTCACGAGCTTCTCGTTACTGCTGCGTCTAATCGCTCCGTCCATCATTAAGAATCAAGTCGTTCTAAAAATCTGAGACGTATTTGTCCTTAAAAGCTGCTTTATTTCCTGACACACCGACTACATGACGTCCCCCACAGCAGCCGCTAATGAACGCAGGCACACTTTGGCTAGTCAACTAGTCTGTACGCAATCCTAGACTTCTTGTCAGAACGATAAAGGCAAGCCAGAAAGATAAATATGCTTTATATGAATGCACATTCATGTGTTACAGTGTAGCAGAGAGAAGCGTTTCGTTTCCTTCGAGCTCCAGAGGGAAACTCTGAGATGTAGGAGATGCAGGAGAAACACGAGCATCAGCGCGTACAGTCGCAAAATACCTTCGCTGTCACAACATCCCCAGGAGCAAAGGATCTACTTGAGGGAGACACGAGATTACGATTGGATCCGACAACGCTGACATATGGTTAGTGCGTCTGACTGCTAAAGACCTGCATAAACACAAGTGTGTGTGTGTGTGTGTGTGTGTGTGTGTGTGTGTGCACATGCATTCATACAGAGCATGAAAGCTGGGAATGAGACATATTTATAAAAAAGAAAAAAGAAGAAGGAACAAAAACCAAGAAAGACGGTGAGGAGGGACGACAAGACGTCCAGAGCAAATGCGCAACAAGAAGCAGAAACAGGAGGTCTGCAGCTGTAGCCTCTGAGCTGCGTAGGATTTTATTACAGTTACACACCCTGTATAAGAGTCTCACCGCTTGAGGGTTCGACGGGAATCGAACCCCAACCCTGAAGATGCACGGTGACGGTGCTAACCCCGGCGCATCCAGGGAAATAAATGCATACACTTTATTTGTTCATATTTGTTTAGTGGTATGTGTGTGTGTGTGTGTGTGTGTGTGTGTGTGTGTGTGTGTAGATCCTTAAAGATGATGCACTAAAGCCTGCACTGTGTCCCGAATTACTATTGTTAGTATAACCTATTTTGGACCAAAAAAAAAACCTTATTTCGAACATCTGCACAAAACCAACAGCACTGTGGATGCCTTAAACGCGACACGCTACTGCTATCTGGTGTCTGCTAACAGAATTACACCGGAGTAAAACTGAAGCAAGAACATGGGATGGAGAATTAATTACCGTGTTCAGTGTATGACATCCACAACCACATTTTATTGTTTAATTTAAAAACAAGACAGCTTTTGTGATGCAAGCTTCTTTGGTCAAGAAAAAAAAAAAAGTTTAGGTGTTTTAAAGTTTTGAAATATTTGGACCTTTTATTCACGAATTATAAAGCAGCGAAGTCAAAATGTTACTTCAATGTAGGACACTGAAGTTCTCCTACCGGGTGAATCAGGGGTGGAAATACCACAAAAAATGCTCACGCCACTTTTTTTTTCAGCAAAAAAACTTTATGTTGTAAATGAAAATGTGTAAGTGAATGACGTCCAGTAAACTACTGTGATTGCACCCAAACGTGCAGCTCCCAAGTCTGCTCAAGTCCTAGAACATTATACTATTTGTGACATTAACCACTACAAAAAACAAACAAAAAAAAAACAAAAAAAAAAACAAAAAATCTTCATTAAAAATGAAAAAAAAAAAATTATTAATTATTAATAATACAAGTTTAAAAATTCCCGTGACCCTGAATAAAGGATTAAGCGGCATAGAAGATGCGCAAGTGAGTAAAAAAGAGTAACTCTGAAATTATTTTGATCACTTTAAAATAATACCCTTTTTTAAACACCATGAAAAAGCTTTATCTTATTGTCCAAGGCAGGCCAAAAGCCTGGAATCTAAAAAAGAAAAATTAAGAAAGAAAATTAACAGTAAAAAAACTCATTTAAAAGATTTACACAGAATTAAAAAAAATTACTTTTTACAGTAAAAAAATGCCTCATGAAAGCAGATGCAATCTTTTGGACCAGAATGCATATCTGTAAATCTCTCACGAGCATACATTTTATTGTATTTATTTATTGTCGTTACTATAATTATTATTGGAAAAAAATATTAGTTAAAAAAATGAAAGAAGTGCACAACCTGGGTTGGGTACATGATTTATTTCCTGCATTATAATTCCTCACAAATCACCAAGATCTCTCTCTAAGCAGGAATTTAAACCAAATTTAAACAAAATCAACAAAAAATCTGCGCATTAAAACAAAAAGCTACAAATTAGATTCTTAAATAAAAATGTCCTGTAGACACCTTTTAGCCACAACTTTGAGCTCTGCAAATCATCAAGCGAAATAGGTAGTAGAAGAAAAAGCTTTACAGGTAACTGTATCTCGCATGTCAGTAAACAAAAAAACCCTTCGCCCGAAATTTAGCAGCAGCAAGAAGAGCAGAGCTCTTTTAGAATTTTTTACTTTTACAAAAGTGAACAAATGTGCAAAAAAAGAAAAGAAAAGCTTGTACCTTGTAGCCGAAGTGAAAATCAAATCAATGCCAGTACAAAAATATATATGCTTAAAAAAGAAAAAAAAAAAAAAGAAGGAAAAAAAAAAAACAACAACAACATGTGTAGTTGGAAAAATAGACAAGTAATGGATTTGACATTTTCCTGTTTTTTTGTTTTTTTGTTTTTTTTTTAAGGAATGATTCGAAACATTTAAAATGAAAGACAAGAATAGAGACGGATGATTGGAGTCGATTTAAAATTTAAAGCAAAGCTCCAACAAAAGAGTCATTTGAAATCCAGATATCAGTGTCTTTGAACTGCCTTTTGCCTGAGGGCCATCAGGAGCGTGTAAAACAGACTGTCTGATTTCACACACATGCAAATGTCCTTGAGCTGCAACCAAGTGGTCAAGTCAAGTGGGAACAAAGAGGAACACAATTAAGATGCATGACCTGCAATTACACTGTGGTGGAGCAGAAATGACCTGGATGCTGGACTCAAGTCGATGAGAAATGTGTAAAAAAAAACAATACATACATGAATGAGACATGAAACTAAGGCATTTAATGAAAAAAATTACCCATGAACTAAAGGTACACCATGATGCAAAGCCCTCTTCCACATGTAATATGTGGAGCGTGGAGTAAGAGGAAAGTAGGACCTGAACTCCTTGAAAGTAGGAAAAGATTTTTCCTCAAAACGCTGCTGGAGAAAAAGTTTGGCCTTCGCCTTAAAGTTCGCCAACGCCACAACATCCATCACAAAAATCTGCTCGTTGTTGTTGGTCTTGTCAGAAAGAGGATTATATGACGGGGAGACGTCGGGGCTGGCGTTGACCATACGGTTGTTCATGTACTCTGCATTTCCATCAAAACTAAACTTTTCCAGATTCTGCTCTTGCTTCAGAACCTGTTCTGTGGCATCGACACTTTCCAGTTTTTCAGGCTCATGGCTCAGAGCAGACTCTTTCTCAGCTTTCTTTTTCCTCCAAAGCCAATAATACGACGACGATATTGACGGGAACTTGAGCTTGAATTTGAACAACGGCATCTTGGACTTCTGAACACATGCTTTGGCTTCCTCTCGGACTTTCTTCTTCTGCAGGTAGATCAGCCGGAGAGTCTTCTGACTGCATCTCGAAAGCCGAACCCTAGGGATTACTCTGCGACTCGGCAGCAAACCTGCCGCCAACGGCTTCTCTTTTGAATTCTGGACCTTATCCGGATCCACGCTTTCTTCTCCGCTTCCCGACAGATCTTTGAATGGTGTAAATTGCAGGGCTTCCCTCCTCCAATTGTAATAAGTTGATCTGGAGATTCCTGGGAACCGCCGTTTGAAAATGCGGTAAGGAAACGACGTGTTGGTGGCAATACAGTTCTGGAGGCTTTTCTTTGCTTCTTGCATCAGGGCTGCATTCTGGAATCGATCTCCTTCCAGTTTCTCAGACTTCTGTGCCAACATGCTGGTGAAGGTCTCCTGGTTGGGCTGCGTCATGCTCTCAGGAGAGGACCAGTAGTCCTTCTCGTTGCTATCTCCAGGACTCACCTCTCCAGTGGAACCTCCAGAACCGATACTTCCAGTAGCCATGAGCTCATGTTTCCAGGCATAATATGTGGATCTGGAGATTTCTGGAAAGAACTCTCTGAACTGGTTCTGGGGAATGAGCTTGCCTTCTTTGTAGCAGGACTGGAAAAAGTGTTTGGCTTCATACCTGGCGACAGATTTCTTATGATACGCCATGCTCTGCCTCTTCCAGCGATAGAAGGTGCTTTTGGTGATGTTGAACTTGTCTTTCAGGGTGGAGTAGGAGAGTTGCGTTGCCTCGTTTAACAGATCCAGGGACTTAACCGATGGCATCCGTTGCTCACTCCCTGGACTTCCAATTTTGAGATCACTGGCAGGGATCAAGGCCACAAAGTTGCGTGGTTTGAATACAGAGCCAGACTCCAGCTCACCAGACCACATAATGTGGAGGGTCAGAGGCTCGGAGTCCTTGGGCCACATTCTGGGATGAATCAGGCGATTGAAATAGGGCCTGATCTTGTGGTTATACATAGGGTAAATAGAGTAGATGTTGCACTGAAGGATGGACGCCAGAGCATATACGTGCCACATGTTTGCAAAAGAGCTCGGAAAGCATGAAGCCTTGACGTCAGCATCAAAGATGGCCTCCAGAACCTGCATAGGCAGCTTGAGCATATCCTGTGTTTCTTCAGCACAGAGCGAAAACCTGGAAGCCTGCAGCATGACCTTGGAGTCTATCATGCCACACAGGTAGTACTGTTTCCACAGGAGCATCTCCACCACCGTCCTGACTTGCAGCTCCAAGCTCAGGCTTGTGGAACCAACCAGAAGCATGCTGGCAGCATCAAACAGAAGATTACCCTCCCCTTTGCAGACGAGAGGAAGCAGGCCAGCCGGGGCATCTGCAGGGTAAAGTCTGTGAGCCATAGCATCGATGCCCATCCAAGAGGAGATTTCTGAGCACAGCACTGTTGGGAGGCGTAAAGGAGCAAGAACTTGCTCTACCTCAAGGGCCACTTTAATCAGGGCATCCAAGCCAACAGACTCCGTGGCCTCCTGGAGCTCCTCCAGGACGGAGAGCACCACTTCATTCCTCGGAATCATGCCTGCACCGGAGAAGACAAGAAGAACATTGAATTGGCATGAATGATGCGGACAAAAACAGCATATGTATTAGCACCTACATTTAGGCATTTAGCAGACGTGTTTTTCCAGAGGAACTCATGAAGTGCTTTAAAGGTTTCCATCATTGGACAGTTCCTTACACTGGGCTATTGGGAATGTTTTGTTTTTTTTTCCTTTTTTAAAAGGTGGGTCTTTAGTCATTGCTTATCATGATTAAAATATTCTTTGCAATATATTAAACCAAAGTAGTGAATCTGTGATGTGGCACGATTAAAGATACGGTTTTTCCATCATTCTGAATGAAATTATTTAGTGAGAGACTAAAAGCTTATGAAAACTTATGAAATCCTTAATGTGGTAAAAAAAATAAAATAAAAATAAAAAATAATAATAAAAAAAAAAAAATCATCTAATGAACATGACTGCTTTTATAAGCCAAGATTTCTCAACATATTCAGAAAGGTTTTACACAACAATATCAAAAATCAACATGCACTTTGTTTTCATCTCTCACATGAGAAGTTTCAGGCATTTGATCAGTATCAGTATCAGTGACGATGAAGCGTCAAAACTGCAGAAATGCATGAAACTAAAAAGATGGTCAATAAATAACATTTAAATTTCAAAAACAACACTGCTTGAATTGAGGAAAAAAAAACAAAAGGAAAGAAAAGAAAGGGAAAAAAAACATGATCCTGCACTTTTAATCTCAAATAAATGAATATTAGAGAATTCAAGACGTCATTAAATGATTTACTCATCCCTGTCGGAGAATCCGCAGGTTTTATTTTCAGCGCATAAATCAGTTAATCAGCCACATGATTCATATAGAAATATAGTCAGAGAACACGCGCGTTACCTCAGCCGGGTAAGAAAACAACAAAACAAACAACTTCCCGCGTTTGAAGTGTTCAAATTCAAATTTAAAATCGAATCGAAGCGCTCGAGCCCCGCGCTCTGCGTTTAAACGGAATTTCAATAGGTTAAAAAAAAATAATAAAATAATAAAATCTTACCGTTAATAGAAAGCAGCTCCTACCGCTCAGGTGTGCGTGTGTGTGAGCCGTGTGTTGTGTGTGTGTGTATATGTATGGATGCGACTTTACTTCATGACTCGGAAACTGATCCGACTCCGAACCGAGTTCATTTGAGACGAGAAGATCCTCCTCCAGGAAATTGTCAATCACTCACTTTGCGACTTTTTGTCTCAGGGTTGGAGAAGACGCACGCGCACACACACACACACACACACACACCCGAAGTGTGTGTGTGTCCATTCACCAAAAGGCCTTCAATGCCATGGGCGTCTCCATTTCACCGCAGCACTAATGAGCATCAAATAGTTTATTATAAGGTCACAAACTGTCTCGTCTTGTCAATCACTAAAACATCTCCTTACTGTAT
>QMIH01000673.1:245188-250188 GCA_003987875.1 Clarias batrachus | reverse complement strand
TTCCTATTGAAATAATAATCGCTATGCTTTTTGTGTTAAGTGATTTTTAGATGACAAATGGATTAGAAGAAGAGAGAAAAAGAAAGTATAGAAGAAAATGTCATCAACTTTATAATAGATGGCAATCCCAGTGACATAGAGCTTTTCTTTACGTACGGGAAGATGAGGAAGAGGAGGAGGAGTATGTGGAGGAATGGACTCTTCAGGCCATGCATGATAGTTCAGATGGCAGTGATGAAGATGACAATCAGGTTGAAAGTGTATCCCAGACAAGTATGCAAGCTGTATGCAACAACAACAATCAGAAATTTGTCATTGTTGTGACGAAAAAGTGGCCAAAAATGCCAAATGTATCAAAAGTGATACAAAAAAAAAATCTCATACAAAATATATGTAAATGGTATGTAAAAAAAAATTTGGGGGGGGGGGGATTTTGTTAAAGGGGCTAACGAACATACCAGTTGCAAAAAATTAGAATTTTCTGGCAATTTTTTTATGTGTTGGGCTTTATAGGGTTAAGGCAATTTAAGTTATTCCTACAATGATGGTGTCTCTTTAAGTTCCTCTTTCTCACCAGGTCCTCATTTCACCAGATCACTTCACATTGTTTCACTCTTTTTATCATCTGAGCCTTTTTGGAAAATGTGTAAGAAATGTTTCATTTAAAATCACCTCCTCCCCTATGTGGCCTTGTTTACTTCTACTCAGCTATAAATTTACAGTTTGTAGCTTAATAACCAGTGTTCAAATGTCATCTACACTAATGACATATTCATCAGCACTGGATAGATCGTGGATTTATCATGTATACGAGCAAAACACTGGGGTACTGGTGTGGCATTTAATTACTATTATTTATTTATGTTATACATAAAATACAGAAGATTTGTGAGAGTCAAAGAAGCTACTTCTGAAGTTTTCGCAACATGGAAGTGATCAATCTCGCTTCCCTAAAATGTCAACTGCAGCCGTTTTAGAGGGATGATTTTATATGAGCCCCAAAAATGTCCATTTTCCAGTGTTATACTGTCTCACTTCCAACAATAATTCAAATGCAAATTATTCATATTCCTTCATGAGTATCGATGCTAACATTGGCGTAAGCTTATAGACGCATATGACCTGTAAAAACTGTTGCTTAAATTAAAGCATTCTGGTTTTTGATAGATTTTTAAAGCTTAAAAAGCAATAATAAAAAGTGACCGTAACCATGTGAAATTCTTGTTGTGATATCGTAATTTTAATTTTGCATTTTAGAATAATACACTTTTTCAGGTTGGTGTCGTTTCATGTGAAATGTAAGTTGGTCAGGTTTTATCTGAGTGACAGTTAAGATCGTTGAAAGATTTGAATTAAAAAAAAGTTCCGGATTCTAAAACATAAAAGGGAACGGAACTGGATTTAGCAAATGTGTTTCTTTTTGATCTGATAGAAATATAAATGTGTAGCATATTTACAAAAAAAATAAGAAGCATGGAGCGGGAGATAAGAAGCGTTGAGTATTATGAAAAATGCTGTTTATATGATCCTATCTGATAATTAGTGAGACACCTTTTAGCACCAATACCATGTTTAGACCGTACAGTATGTTGAAAAGTCTAAATTAGTATGATATATATTAATCTATTATTTTACTATTAGGACTTATTTCACTATCAAATGCTCATGCTACTGTGCTTGTTTTACAATCTTACCAAATTGTTCGCTATTTGGCACCGCCACTCTCCCTATTCGCCCCCCCCCGCCCCCCCCCAGCTCTCTTATACCCCTATGTCACCCGCTATGGTGATAACAGATTCTGATCAATAATAATCTTTAAGCCTGTCACTGATTTTTGTTCTGAAATGTAGGCACGTAGTCTAGGAACAAAGAGGATGTTTGAAGAACTTCTCAGAACTGGAACTTACTGCTGCTTAAGGGGAAGTTAGTCTTATGATGTTCCATTATACTTAGAAAGAAACTTGTTTTCTGGTGCCATCTATTCTTAACATGCTCACTTTCTTTCTGCTTAAATTTCATCATTTCTGATTCAAATTCCCTTTTTTTTTGTCAGCATTAAGTCTCAGATGTATTTTTCCTTTTATTTTTCTTACTTATTCAATTGTATCCACTAAAATACGGTTATTATTATTATTATTATTATTATTATTATTATTACAGTTAATATTATTAACTTTTTCATTATCCGTAATGCTAGTAGTAGTTAAGACGATCATATTAGTACTAATCTTTACACGTCTCTAAACATGACTTCTGCCCACACAACTTCCCCATTCTCCTCACACCCCAGCACTATGCTTTCCTTTCCTTTCATTTCTGATCCTTAGAAACAGAATGTTTAATCAATAGCACACGATATACGATAAATGTCTAATATGGATATTTACATTTTTCAGCACAGCTCGTAGAACACATCTCAGTGTCAGAGCGCAGGTCAGAGAGCAGACAAACTGGACAACCTTTCAATATACAGTACAGAGCAAAAGTTTGGACACCCCTTCTCATTCAGCGAGTTTTCTTTCTTGTGTTCTTTAGCCCAAACGCGTCTCTTCTGCTTGTTGTCTGTCCTTAGCAGTGGTTTCCTAGCAGATCTTCTACATGAAGGCCTGATTCACACAGTCTCCTCTTAACAGTTGTTCTAGAGATGTGTCTGCTGCTAGAACTCTGTGTGGCATTGACCTGCTCTCTGATCTGAGCTGCTGTTAACCGCCGATTTCTGAGGCTGGTGACTCGGATGAACTTCTCCTCCGCAGCAGAGGTGACTCTTGGTCTTCCTTTCCTGGGGCGGTCCGCATGTCAGCCAGTTTCTTTGTAGCGCTTGATGCTTTTTGTGACTGCACTTGGGGACACTTTCAAAGTTTTCCCAATTTTTCCGACTGACTGACCTTCATTTCTTAAAGTAATGATGGCCGCTGGTTTTTCTTCACTGAGCTGCTTTTTTCTTGCCGTAATACAAATTCAACCTCTTTGAATGAGAAGGGGTGTCCAAACTTTTGGTCTGCTTATATTAAAAATAATAAATCTGATTTTTAAACATTAGTATTCATTGTTGTGACTGAGGACGGTTCCACCTGGCGACACTGAAGATGGTCCTGCACTCGGCTGATGCACGCAGTTTTTCTACGATGGCTTGTGACATCAGTCGTGTGTCATGTCAACAGTGAAGCATCCTGAGACCATCCATGCGTGCAGTTGCTTCTCAGCCAGGCGAGGGCGCTTACTTTCATTTAATTCATTTATTGCGTTTGTATTTTAATCTGAATTTGAAAAAAATGAGGCTCATCAGAAAAATAGTGAGGGCAAGAACTCCAGCTCTAACAAGAGAGAGCAGGAACAGCAGACCCACCGGATTAGGACAGACACAACCTGTATGGGAAACATATACAAACAAACAAACAAATTAATAATAATAAATAACACTCCATGCTGAAACTTACAGTATAATGAGATACACCAGTCGGGAAAAATGTCATTTTAGATGATTTATTAAAAGCTAACGGTTTCAATGATGGCAAATACTGTGATAGAAAAACAAAAGGAAGTTTGTTTTATTAAAACTCGTACCATCGCTATTGTTTGAGCCCTGGCGTGTAACAGAGTGTGTGTTCGTTGTAAGTGTTGCAGGTGTAGGACAGGGTTTCATCTCTTCCGCATCCCCTTTACAAATAAACAGGAAATATGAATAATGTGAAATAGTCCACATTTAATGTATTCGTTTGTTGTTTATTTCTAATCATGTACACGTAATTCCGGTTAAAGTGTTGATCTGGAATTAGCAGCTTGTTTACCTTCAAACTGCAGACGCGCTCCAGATGTGAACTTTAGCGTACTTCCGTCCAGCTCTCCACAGAAATATTCTGCTCCATCACTTTCTCTTACTTCTTTAATGTTGAGATCAAACTTAAGGTGATTTACCTTAACACTGTAGCGGCTATCTTTAAATCCCTCAACAAAAGTGTAATTATTCTGTCCGTAGTGTCTTACAAAAACCAGAGGCACGTCATCTATAAGCTGTCTGTACCAAACTAAATTATTTTTTACTTTGACGCCGCTAAGGTTACACTCCATATTTACAGTTTCTCCAGGTTTTACTGGTTTCACCTGAAACTTCATGGTGTCAGATGTTACTGTGAAACATAAAATAAAAAAAAAAAAAAGTGTTTAATATATAATGTTTAACGACATTTTAAAATGATTGAAGTAGGTCAAATAAAAAATGCTAAATGAAAGTGTGTAAAATGTTCCTCACCAGTCGTGCAGAGACAAAGCAGAGAGTAAAGAGCCACAAAGAGTGTGATCATCGTTCCTCTTTAGACAACGTGATAGTGAGGTAATGAACTTGTGTGTTCAGTAGAAAACGTCAGTAGAAAAGTTGTGGACAGATGTGATTGGTCCAGTCGCTGTATTGAGATCACAGTGAGACACATGACTTTACTCGACGTCTCTGAGCTCGTGTAAGAAAGTTGAACGCAGAAACGTTCATGACTTTTTGAAAGCATGTTCATGTGTCATACATCAAAGCAATTCTTACTCAACCATCTCCAAGGCTGTTCATGCACTAAATGACAAATAATTAGGTACCTTGCTTAAACGTGGCAAAATTACAAAACACAAAGTGAACAAACTGCAAATAAAAAAAGTGAGGAAATACAAAAGTCCATGTCTTATTCAAAATGTTCATTATAAGGACTAAACTAAGAGGAAGCCACCAACACATGAACACAGGAAACCGAGAGCAGCGAGCATTACTTTTTATGTGAGGAGAGTTTTATCAATGCATATAAAAGTGTAGGCGTGAGTGTGTGTGTGTGTGTGTGTCTGTGTATGTAAGTGAGAGCAAGAGAGAGAGCGCGGGTGAGCGAGAGTGAGGGCGTGTGTGTGTGTGTGTGAGAGAGAGAGAGAGAGAGAGAGGAGGTGAGAGAGAGAGAGAGAGAGAGATCGTGTGTGTGTGTGTGTGTGTGTGTGTGTGAGAGAGAGAGAGAGAGCAGGTGAGAGAGAGA
>QMIH01000673.1:195709-227410 GCA_003987875.1 Clarias batrachus | reverse complement strand
TTAAATGTTTAAATGTTTAGACAGATGATCAAGTTCACTAGCAGACAATTTTTTTTGTACAAAGACTGAACTGTTTTATAGCCTCTGTTTGTATTGGTCTATTGTTATTATGTTAAAAAAATGCTACATTAATAATTATATATTTATATTATATAATTATATTACTGCTATCGTGTCACAATATGTGTCACATTCTCGGAAAGAATTTCTGCAAACTGCCGCTGGCTGTGATGTCTCTGTAATGGTTAAAACAGAGGAGGAATTTTATTTGGGGTATTTCTAACTGGTAATCTTTGGTATAATACGGTTATAGTATAATATATCGCGGCTGTGTGACGCATCCTGTACTCTGCATCCCAGACTCATCGGTGGAGGCTATTGATGTTTATTTTAAAAGTTTTTTTTTTTGTCTTTGATGTTACCTACACAAAGCAGTGTCTTCCCACCTGGAGTTTCACATGGACATGAGTCCTCATCTGTTACATTTTTGAGGACAACAATTTTTTCATCCCACATTTAATAAATGTTATTTAAAAAAAAAAAAAAATTTGTTCCTGTTCCTAATGTTATTTTGTAGTAAATGAAATAGTAAAGTACATTTGTATTGTAATTTTAGTACTGTAATTAGGAATGCGTTTAACTACAATGTTTTACTTGATTTTATTCCCTACTACATGCAGCAGTAAAGGAGCTGCGGCTCATTAATCCTTGAGAGGATGAACCAAGGCCTGAGGCGTCCGTCTATAGTTAAATAGCCAGTAAATGCACAAACCCAAATGCTGTCGCGTGAGACCATTATTCCGGTTGAGTAACATCTGTAATCATCCCAAACCATTCAGCCAAGGACACCAAGATTCAGAGGAAAAAATTAGATTTGTTGTAGCTTTTTTTTTTATTTAGAAAACACATTCTGCAGGTCAAAATGCCCCAAACACAACACACAGGTAAAGCTGTCAGCTAACACACAGGCCGCTATATCGCAAGCTAATAGGAACATTTGTGTTCATTTTACAACCCTACTAGGCCCTCTGGTCAACATCCACACACACATTCACACACTACGGGCAATGTTTCCACTTTGTTGTATGTATGATTTTTTTTTCTTCTACATATTCAACTAAACCAGTGTGAGTAAAAAAGAAAAAAATGGGAATAAAGCACAGATATTCAGCAGCCTTACAGGATTATCATTAAATGTCTAACTGTATCATAGTTTAAATGACATAATAAAAATGACATAAAATAATTTTTTTGTATTCCTATTTTAATCTTAATTTGAAAGAAATCAGGATTATTGGAAAAATAACAAAGATAAGAACTCCAACTCTAATAATAGAGAGCAAGGACAGGACCGCCACATGAATAAAGGCAGATTCTGTATGGAAAAACGCAAATAAATAAATAAATAAATAAATAAATAAATAAAGCTACAAGCTGAAACATATAATGAAGCACACAGTGGGTTAAAAATGTTGAAATTGTAGATGGTTTATTCAAAGCAAAACGTCTGAATGACTGCAAATTATACATTTCTATCTGTTATAGGAAATAAAAGGAAGTTTATTTAATTGAAACTATTACCTGATTCATCCCAGTGTGTGTTCTGAAGAACTCCAGGTGTAGGACAGGGTTTCATCTCTTCAACGACACAAATAAAGAGACAAATAAATTACTATAAATGATAGTAATATGAATAATGTGAAATATTCAACATTCTATGCACATGCACACGTAATTCTGGCTATGGGAGTGGTAGCTCAGGTGGCTAATGCCAAATAAACAAACAAACGAATGAATGAAAGAATAAATATAAATAAATAAAATAAATAAATAAATAACACTACAAGCTAAAGCATATAATAAAGCACACCAGTAAGGAAAAAAAATAAGAATGTTGATGTTTTAATTATTTAAATACTGCTATAGAAAATGAAAGAAAGTTTATTTCATTAAATCTCTTACCATCGCCCGTGGTTAAGTCCTGGGGAGTAACAGAGTGTGTGTTGTTGTTAAGCGTTCTAGGTGTACAGGGTTTCATCTCTTCACCTTTACAAATAATCAGAAAAACAGAAATGATACTAAATATGAATAAGGTGGAATATTCCACATTTAATGCACATGTACACATAATTCTGGTTAAAGTGTTGATCTGGAATTAGCAGCTTATCAGAGTAAAACTGTTTACCTTCAAACTGCAGACGTGTTCCAGATGGGAACTTTACTGTACTTCCCTCCACATAACCACAGAAATATTCTCCTCCATCATCTTCTCTCGTTTCATTAATGTTGAGGTCAAACTTATGGTCTTTTACAGTAACACTGAAGCGAGTATCATTAAATCCCTCAACAAATATGTAGCCCTGAGTGTTACTGTACGGTCTCACCAAAAACTGAGGCACTTTTCTAAAACTCTGTCTGTACCAAGATAAACCATTTCTGTTTCCAATGTTACACTCCATAGTTACAGCTTCTCCACGCTTTACTGTTTTCACTTGAAACTCCTCTATCATATCAGAAGGGTTTTCTGTAGAAAAAAATAATCATTTTAATGAATTATTTAAACATATAAGATTACTATATTACATTGAAGTTTAAAAAGTTCCTCACCAGTTGTGCAGAGACAAAGCAGAGAGTAAAGAGCCACAAAGAGTGTGATCATCGTTCCTGTTTAGACAAAGTGATAGTGAGGTAATGAACTTGTGTGTTCAGTAGAAAACCAGGTCCAGACTCACGCCTGATTGGATGTTTTGAAGCTGTGGACTGATTTGATTGGTCCATTAGCTGTAATGAGATGTGAAGCTCACAGTGAATTCTTGTCTATTCTGATGCTGTGATGAGTCACATGACTTTGCAGATATGATCTTCTGGAGGTCTCTGAACTCATGTAGGAAGGTTTAACACAGGAAAGGTCATGATAATTTTTTTAAGGTGTCATATGTATCAGTTAATAAAAAAGTGCAGTGTATGACTGTAGTGTGTGATTTATTCTTGTGTAACTTTACTTACTCTCTACTTTTGTACAGATGTTTCAGCTCAACTTATCAAACCATCTCGTCTCATCTCTCTAAAATTGTCCCCAACCTGCACCGTGACTCTAATATACTCATTCCTAGTTCTGGCATCTTCAGCTCTGCCACCTCTCGCTCTGCTGTTTTTTTTATTTTCATCAGTGGTGACGTCTCCAAATTGTGCAACATTGCTGGTCTCACTACTATCCTGTAGATTTTCTCTTCCATTCTTGCTGATACCTTTCTCTCACAGATCATGCCTGTTGTTCTTCTCCACCCATTCCAACCTGCCTGTACTTTCTTCTTCACTTCTCTAACACACTTTCTATTGCTTTGGACACCTTTCCTCCACCCTCTCTCTCATTTACACACTTGTATTCCATCTTGTTCCTACTCTCTACTCATCCCTTTCTATTGATCACAATATCATCTGCAAATATCATAGTCCATGAGGACTCTTGTCTAACCTCTTTTAAGAGCTGATCCCAGGTGCAGTCTCACCTCCACCTTAAACCCATTGGACGGACCTACAGCACACCTCACCACTGCAAAGGTCTACTACTACTACTAATAATAATAATAATACTAATTGAATACCTAGAAGTTGCATATACTCAGCATTAATTCCTCTGTGTGAAAGCAAGCCTACAGTAGATGCAGTAAGTGGATTAACATGTTCAGGCCAAGTGTGAAAACACTCTGAACACATTTGTAGAAGTGTTACAAATGAACTCTATCAAGCAGTTGCTTCAGTTCAACAGAAATAGCGTTGTGGTTCCTGAGTTGCTGAGACTGAGTGTTTTGATCAGAAGCTCAAACACTGACAAAAGAGTTGGAGTTCATGTCAGAGTTAATGTCTTTAAAATATCATGTAGAATGCAGAGAGCATTATTTATTCAAACTCTGAAAGAGACTGCTCTCTATATGTGAGGGATGTTATCCACCATAAAACGTCTGGACCTTGTTCACATATGGCTTCCTTTTTGCATGATAGAGCTTTAGTTGGCACCTGCAGAGGGCACGGTGGATTGTGTTTACCAACAGTGGTTTCTGCAAGTATTCCTTGGCCCATTTAATAATGTCAATAGCCGATGAGTGATGCAGGGTTACTGTATACTGTATGGGTTCATGTAAAGCATTTAGACAAAGTGCTGCTGCAGACTACGAGTCCGGCACTTTCAGCTCCTTTCAGAGTTTGTTGATTTTCTCAGACTGACGTTTGTCTTCTGTTTTTATCTGACAGCAGCGAGTGTGCGTCAGTGCTAATAGAAACAACACTTGGTTTAAAGTGAGAGATATGAATTAAATTGTTTGATTATTTGTCTATAAGGGCTGTACAAGGTGTTTATATGCTGTTACGTTGAAGCTCATGGACACATTGCACTATTTAGAGAGTTCAGTAATTTACTTAGTAAGTGTTACAAAACTGCCACAAAACCAGCCAATCACAGACTTCCACTTTCTGACTGGCTGTTCCTTCTCTATCAGCTTTCACCATATACTATATAGAATATTCAAATCGAATGGGATAATAAAATAGGATAGTTGGTAAAGGTAACACCATTTTTCATGCCTCTGCATAGACAAGTCACCTTTGGTGAGCAATGTCAATGTCAGTGGCTGTCTGCACTTGCAATTCTCTCCATTGAGCACAAAGTCAGAAAATTACTGGATATGGAGTAATAAAGAAGTCAATAATAAAGTCTGTTGAAGCCAAAGCTTGCAAGGCATGCACACACTAATTATTTAAGATATTTTTGAATTAACATTACTTTCATATTATTCTTGATCCAACACCCCAATATTCATGTTTTTTTCTGACTAAAGCTAATTTGATGAAGGAATAGTGTGCTATTTAAAAAAAAAAAAAAACGTAAATAATATCCAAAAACATGGAGAAAGAATAAAAGCTGGAGAAAGACAGTGCCAAAAGTGAAGAAGTGAAGGAAAGACATGAAAACATTTGAAGAGGAGAAAGCAGAAAGAGAGATTGAGAGAGAGAGAGATCCAAATAAAATTAAATCAGTAAAGGAGAATGCAAAGAAGAAAAAGAGGAAAGTAGATATAGTGATGATGGAAGAGAAACTGAAATGCATTAAAAGAATTTAGAGGAGATAAAGCAGTCAAGGAGCAGGAGGAAAACAGTACATAAAAATAAACGCATTAAAGGGACAGAAGAAGAAGACCGATAAACAGTGAAGAAGAGTAAGACAGAGACAAAGAGGGGAAGGCAGGAATAAAGATAAGAGGTAATAATTTAGGAGTATAAATATTTTGTATTATTTGTGTAACTCCATTGACATAAAACTCTAAAAATTTGAATATTGTGCAAATGTTCATTTATTTCAGCAACTTAAAAGGTGAAACTAATATATGATTCATTACGTGCAAAGCAAAATAATTCAAGCCGTGATTTGTCATAAATGAGTGGATTATGGCTTACAGCTCATTAAAACCCCAAATCCAGAATCTCATAAAATTTGAATATTGTGAAAAGGTTCAATATTCTAGGCTCAAAGTGTCCCACTCTAATCAGCTAATTAATCCATAACACCTGCGGAGGGTTCCTGAGCCTTTAAATGGTCTCTCAGTCTGGTCCAGTAGGAAGCAAAATCATGGGAAAGACTGCTGACCTTGAAGGTTGTGCAGAAAACCATCAATGACATTCTCCATAAGGAGGTAAAGCCTCAAAAGCCTCATACGTATGCCAACTATGGTTGCATCACTATACTTACTCTTAATCGACCTCATTGCAGCTTTTGGGAACCGACCCTCTCCTGGCTCAGATTCTATCTGACTGATAGTTATTAGTTTGTAGATCTAAATGGTGACTATTCTGCATGTTCTCATGTGGAGTTTGGTGTTCCACAGGGTTCAGTTTTAGGCCCACTGCTTTTTTCTCTATTAACATGTGTCCTACAAGCCATACAGAAGAAACGTGAAGGTGCGATGCTCAAGCTGAGAAAAGGCTGGCGTGATGCAACCTATCCATCTATCCATCCATCCATCCATCCATCTTACAAAATTCCATTCAGTTCTTAATTTCTCTAATCCGAGGCATCACAGACCTTAAATCACATACAAATTATTTTCATCATCATCAGTGCACTTTCCTACGTGGTATTGTGCTTCAGGGATGCCACACAGTTTGAATCTGGACTCCAGAGGAAGTGGTGGACCAAAGTTAGAGCTTACTACTTAGTCTCTGTTTGTTCCTTCTGATGGAACAAACAGAGCCTACACATTAAACAAAGTGCTGTTCATCATGCCCAACCCAGACCAGCCACTGTACAGAGTTTCCTCTGAAGAGTGTGTTCAGTGGAAGACTTCTGTCACAAAGCTGCTCAACTGACAGACACATGGGATCCTTTTGTCCCCAGAGCCATTGGGCTCTTCAGCTCCTCTCTACAGCGATGTGGACTTGGGAGAACAAGGCTTAAGGATCTTCTTTTATATACAGTACTTTACAGTACATCACCTTTTATCACTATTAAATCACTTTATTCAAAAAGGCACTGTAAGCACTTTATAGGCTTTATTTATATGCTTCTTATGTATGTTGTAGTTTTTTGTTCTTAGCATTGCACTAGTAACTCTTGTCCACTTCTCACCTCCCCCTGTGAATACTGACTATATGTAACATATACAGTGTGCAATCACATCTACACCCTGTCTTTATATCTAAATACTCACACAGCGCCCTTTAGTGTTGACAATCAGCATTATTTCATTTTAAAGGCATGCAACCCCAAATTATTACAGATGTTTGTTTAAAATTATTATAATATATATCATGGTGGATATATAATATTTAAATAGATAGAAATGTAGTTTTTGCAGCAGAAGAGTCAAAAATCTATCATCATCTATGTACAAAATCACAGCTGGTTACAAAAATAATAAACAAATAAAATGGTCCACTTTCATACTGCAGATGTATCTGTATTTCTCTGGATTTTATTTTGTGTGTTTTGTTTTGCTGCTGTTGATGGTTTACTTTAACATTTGGGTTTCAATTTGAGAGTTATGTGCCTCCATCTCAAGCTTTGTGAAAAGTCTATAACTTCTGCTTTAATGTCTGTGAGAGCTGTTTTTTTTTTTAGATTTCCTCTACCTCATAACTCCTTGAGAGCATGTATTTTTTAGTATTTTATTCTTTAAGTAGGTTTAAGGCAGTGCATGTATTTGGACTGTGGGAGGAAACCGGAGCATCTGGAGGAAAACCATCAAGCACATGGGGAATATACAGTATGGCGCAAAACAATAATTTTGCAAAGTGTGATTATCTATAATTGTCAGATTGTCCCTGGTGAAAAAGCCGAGGGAGACGGTGCTGTGGGAAAAACTCCCCGAGATGGCAACAGGAAGAAACCTTGAGAGGAACCAGACTCAACAAGGAACACATCCGTGATCTGCAGTCATACTGTGTGTTAGGAGGCTGGAAGTTCAGTATAACATGAGATGCATTTAAGTTAATATGGAGTCCACTTTTGTTATTGGAGGCTCAGGAACAAACCTGTAGGAATTTTAGTCCTGAACTATTGAGAGATTGCAGTCACAAGTCCACATATCCTCTTCCTATCTATTCCATCTCGTACACTACCACACACAAGCACAAAAAGCTTCCTTCAGCTGATTCAGATCTTCAGTCTATTCCCTGAAATATGTTACTATGTCAAGTGACTTTTTATTGATTCTTATGTTTGTGAATCAACTTTGGTGCATTTCTTAGTTATCTCCTCTAGATGGCGCTCTGGGAAGCCCTGTAATCCTTGTTGTTGGGGAAATGGATGTTAAGTAAGATGCACACTTCTTACCTGATCACACTACTTTTGCTTTTTTTTTCAACAAAATAAATATTTTAATGTATTTTTATTTATAAAAAAGAATATTTGCTTGCAGTGTAAAGAAAAAATGAGTTATCATATGATGAACAAACAATAAATCACTGTCATGCTAGGAATTAGGTCTAAAACTAATAAGTGACTAAGTGGTATGAAGGAGCATGGTTTATGTTATTGCTAAAAAGATTAATAAAGATTATTTTCAGTTAAATATATCATGCGTTTTATCTTAAACATTTTACACAAAATTTAAAACCATTCACAGCTTCCAGTTGTGTTTCTGGGAAGTCCTATAGAACTGCACTTTTTTATTTTTATTGATTTATTTTAGAATAAAATCTACAACCATAACATGGGCCTCTGAGTGTTTCCTTTGGGGGAAACGCTTAGCACATCTGTTTAGAACGCTAAGGCAGAGGATTTCTTTAGGAGCTTTAGGAGAGAAATTAAGAATGATCTCTAAAGAAGTTAGAAATCTATTTGAGAAAATAAATAAAAATTTAATATTTTCAATCTATATCTTTTTTAAAACCATCTTTTAAAAATGGTATTTATAGAAAATTGGCAAGAAAAAAAGCCGTAAGAATTTTGATTTCTCAAAGCTTTCTGTTAACATATCTTGTGTGTTCCTTGGGCTTCATGATGCTGTTTGTTCACACAGGTGGTTATGAGTGAACAAACAGCTTAAATCACACACAGGAGGACTCTATTTACTGGATTTTTAGGAATATTAGAGTAAAAGGGGGGTAATTACAAATTCAAGCCACACTTTACAGATTCTTATTTGTAAAACATTTTGAAAACCATTTATCATTTTCTTTCAATTTCTCAATGATGTGACACTCTGTGTTGGTCCATCACATAAAATCCCAATAAAATATATTGATGTTTGTGTCTGTAACATGAATAAATGTTAAAAAGTTCTAGGGGTATAAATAATTTTGCACAGCACTGTAGATCTTTATAAATCTATGGCTCTTTCGGAACCATTACATTTATTTAAATAATTGATTTAAGTCAAATGTTTTGATGTTTTTTCCTCATCCTGTTTTACTGCAAATTAAATTTCTTTGTTCAGTTAGTGTGCAAAAACTTTTAGGAGTTACGGCTCTTAACCTACACCAGCCCTTAGATTCTCTGCAGAACCTTTGTTGTTAAGAGTGCTTCTGAGTTTAATTAGCTTAATTAAAATGTTAACAGCCAAACCACAGTATTGGTGCTTTTTTTGCTTTTTTTGCTATACACACAAACATACAATACAGTAAATGTGTGTTCCAAAGAAGCTACTTCTGAAGTTTATGCAACATGGAAGTGACCAATCTCGCTTCCCTCAAAAAATGTCAAGTTGCTAACTGCAGCCGTTTTGGAGGGATGATTTTATATTTACCTCAAAAATGGCCATTTTTCGATGTCATACTGTTTCACTTCAAACAATAATCATTTAAAATGCAAATTATTCATATCTTTTTATGAGCATTGATACTAAAATTGGTGTAAGCTTCTAGAAGCACATGACCTGTAAAAACTGCTGCTTAAATTAAAGCATTCCATGCAAAATCAAATCAAGCAAAAAAAACCTGTAGTGTCCGTAACCATGTCAAATTGCTGTTGCAATATCTCAGTGTTAAATTTTAGAATAATTCACTTTTTCAGGTTTATGTTTTTTTTTTTTCATGTGAAATCTAAATCGGCCGAGTTTCATCTGAATGACAGTTAAGATCGTTGAAAGATTTCAATTCAAAAAAGTTACAGAAGAAAACTAAAGAAGCATAAGACGCATTGAGTTTTATGAAAAATGGTGTAAATATGATCCTATCCGAAAATTCACTTTTCACCGGTACCGTGTTTTATTTTTCTTTTATCTTTTTAATTTTCCAAGATCTTTTATCTCTCCGTCTCTGATCCAAATCCACATCCGTGTTTAGGTGTTTACAAGCCACGGGATGTGACGGAAGTAAACAAAAATAGCCGCGTACAGTAAACAGCATTCTGCTGGCGCGCGTTAATTACCCCCCGCCCCCTCCTCCTCCTTTCCCGCCAGCAGGAGGCTCCGCCTCTCAGTGGAATAACGCATCTGGAGAGGCTGCTCATCCTCCCATCACATAACATCTCGCCTCACTGAGCATCAGTATCAGACCCTTCTGGAGACTGGAGCATGGGAAGGTCAGGGACGGCTGGAGGTCGTGCGGGATGAAGGTGAGACGGATTTCCTGAGCTGAGAAAGAGAGAGAGAGAGAGAGACAGAGAGAGAGAGACAGAGAGAGAGAGGTGGATGATGAAGGACCGGAGTTTTGCGGATGAACGAGGCAAACCAGCCACATACACCGGCGACAAGAAGGCGAAAATGGCCGCTCGGACCAACCAGCACTGGGTCAGGTTGGCCACAGTGTTCGCTTACGTTCTGTCCGTGTCTCTGGCTGCCATCATCCTGGCTGTGTACTACAGCCTGATCTGGAAGCCGACCGCTCCTGGATCTTCCCCGAGGCTGCCCGAGAAGCCAGACACAGCCGGCTGTGCGTCACGGAACACCTCTAAAGACGCGCAGAACACCAGCGCGGCCAGTCACGCGGATCTCTCACACACCAACTCATCATCATCATCATCATCACTACCACCACCACCATCTTCATCATCATCATCGTCATCATGGTCAGACCCGACAGAACCGAGCTGGAGGTCTTCTTCAGACGCGCACGCGAGCCGGGCGCCACCAGGCCACACACCAGCCTGGGACTCTCTCACACTCCCGGCGCGGACATTACTGACTGATGACAGCGCCGGGTCGGGGAGTGATGGCGACAAAGAAGAACAAGAAGATGAAGGAACAGCAGCAGCAGCAGCAGGAGAGAGGGATCATCTGACCGCGTCTCAAAACCAGCGCTCAGCTAAAGAGCGGCGTAGAGAGGAGAAACCCGCAGCGCATCCACGCAGGTTCACGCACACGGACACGGAGATATCCGAGGGAGCTCCTGAGCACAGCATGCTCACTTTGAAACACTGAGCGTGGATCTGGGACGAGATGGAACCGAGTTTGTTTCCTGTAAGAATATATTTACTGTATATGAATGACATAGAGACAGAGGATCTAGTTTTGCATATCTATTTAACTTAGAGAGAGAATCCAGTACACTGTGCTTGTTATGGCATATTAGATGCTGTAAATATACTCTTTAAATCGAATCATCTAAGTGTTACATCATTCTGAGTGATTCGATGATAATAATAATAATAATAATAATAATTATTATTATTATTATTACTCTTTTTTCCCAGACAAACACAGTATTTGTGCCGCTTTTATTTATTATTATTATTTTTTTAATGTTATACATATAATACAGAAAAGAAGCTACTTCTGAAGTTTATGCAACATGGACGTGACCAATCTTGGAAGTGACGTCTTCCCTAAAAAAAAAATTCAAGTTGCTAACTTCAGCTGTTTTGGAGAGATGATTTTATATTTTTCAGTGTTATACTGTCTCACTGTAAACAATTATCGATTAAAATGCGAATTATTCATATTTATTTATAAGCATTGATGCTAAAATTGGTGTAAGCGTATAGAATCATATAACCATCATGTGTCCATAACCATATCAAATTCATGTTGCAATATCTTAACAATTTGTCCATTTTTTTTTTTTTAGAATAATACACTTTTTCAGGTTTAGGTTTTTTCATGCGAAATCGGCCGAGTTTCATTAGAATGACAATTAAGATTGTTGAAAGATTTACATTTAAAAAGTTACGGACACTAAAACGTAAAAGTTGACTGAAATTCTATTAAGCAAATGTGATTCTTTTTATCTGATAAAAATATACATGTGTATACATATTTCCAAAAACGAAGCATGGATCAGGAGATGAGAAGCGTTAAGTATTATGAAAAATGGGGTTAGATGATCTTATCTTACAATTTATTAGCTTTAGGTAATTACTTCCTGTAATATGGGAAAAAATACAGAAATTATTGGTAAAAATTCCCAATGATAGATTAAATCCTAAAACACAGGTGATGTGGATGGATTTGGGATGAGCTGAAACTAAATCTGTCTCTGTGAGATTACATTTACTGTATTTGAAATAGAGACAGATGATTTAGTTTTGCATATCTATTTAACTTAGAGGGAGAATAAAGTACACTGTGATTGTTAGAGCAAATTAGATGCTATAAATAACCTCTTTATTTATCTAAGTGTCAAATTATATTCAGTGATTGAGTAATAACGACAACAACAACAATAATAATCATCATAATCATCATCATAATTTTTACCCCAAACAAACACAGTACACCTAACACACTGTTCTCCTTAAATAAGTTCTTAAGATGTATAAATGATTACTTTCTGTAATAAGAAAAAAAGTAAAGAAATACCTGTTAAAAATTCCCAATGATGTATTTAATCCTAACTGGGAACACTGGGAATCAATTCAGAATATTTAGTGTCTTCTCTAATCCAGCAGAGTGAACCTCACCTCATGAACAGTAAGAAAATGTGTGTTATACTGATGAATGTATTAACCTCACAGACATGTCTTGATTTAAGATGATAACTGTTGTTTTTATCATTATTATTATTATTATTATTATTATTATTATTATTATTATATATTTTGGAAAAGGAAAATATAAATATATTGCTATTTTGAGTTTAAACTATTTTATTATCTTCCTCAAAATCAGCCATTTAGCTAGCACAATTGATAAGACCTGTAAAAAGAAATAGTTTATTAGAAATGCAGGAGCTGAGCAGAAGATGAGAAGAGTTCAAGCTTACCCGAGTTGTAAAACATACCGAAATTCTAATTAATCACAGGTGTGTAATAAATCAGTATTTTACCATAATCATATGGTGCATTCTGTCATTTAATGGCCCCCAAACATGTGGAAATGTCTTGGAGCAGGTCAGGACTGTACGGGGGATGCGGCAATAACTCCCACCCATATTTGTGTTTTGTTAGCAACATTTTGCTAACAAAATGATTGTTACAAGTGATGAACAAGCTTGAACAAGTGATGTATATTTTTTTTCTCAAACAGCGAACTGTATATTCAATGTTTATTTACATAGATTTTTTACTCTGTCAAGAAAATATCACTTTATAGGAAATAATGCAAATAATGTTTATAAAAATATTCTTTAAATGTCTCTTGAATGTAAATGCCTAGAAATGGGTATGTTTTAATGGAGTAAGTGGATATGCCTTTGTGTGCATTCCCTTTTGTGTTTTGTCATGCTCACAAGTAAAAATTCATTATAAATGGAAATTCATTTTCTTTATTTACTTTTCCTTCACTGTATATCATGACTTTCATCAGTTACACACCTAATTAATGACGATTAGTAATAAAGGTATGATGTAGATGATCATTTTCCTAAAACATTTTTTTATAGGTGTTTTCTTCCTCTTTTATAGAATAACAACAGCATAAACACTTTTTAGTTTATTAAGATACATATCATACTTTCTGATTCATAAACTTCAAATATATGTGGAAAAACTCCAAGTCTCACGATAAGTCTATTTCTGCTACTCATTCTCAAAGACAATGTTCTGTAGGTAAATTGATCTATTTGAATAATCCTCGTAAAGTGATCTAAAAAAGGCTTGTTAAAGTCCTCCACGGTTCCTGTGGCTAACTGCTAACAGCATGTGCAACATATTTGTTAAAGATTTAAACACATTTAACGCTCAGCATTAAAGTATTTAAATAAAATGTTCTGGTTTTCCAAAAGGATTCTGTTACAGTTGTTTCTAAGTTGGAGCGCCCCCTGTTGTAGGCGTTTATATATATAAACCCTTTAAAAGTTTCCCCAGAGAGAAAAATCAGGGAGACTTTTTATGTGATGGAATCATTACATGAAACTCAAAGAACTCACATGTGTAAAAGTTAGTGCCCCTTGTTTAATTTTTTTTGTGTTTGTGTGTGTTTAAAGAATAATAAATATCATCTCATCGTAGTTTTCTTAGTATAAATACAACCTCAGATGAACAACATATAACTTGGTGCCATTACTTATTTACAAAAAAAAAAGAAGAAGAAAAAAACATGAGCCAAACTTACCCCCAAAGTACCCCCTTACTGCTTCCATAGAATTTAAGAGTCTAAGTTGCAGCCAGGTGTTGCTAATGATCAGCCCTTGATTAATTGATCAGTAGCAGGTGTGCACACCTCTCTAAAACCAGAAGTTAACACAATGCCAGCACATTTACCCCAAGGTCACAACATGCAATGGTCAGAGAAATATTAAATACTTAGGCATTACAGGCCTCACTGAGCAGGTTAAATAAAGTCCATGACAGCACAATTAGAAGAAGACTGAACAAGTGTGAGGTTTTCTGAGGGTTGCCAGGAGAAACCTCTCATAAAACAATAGAAGCACAACTGAGGTTCTGAAAACTGCATCTGAACAAGCTAGAAGACTTCTGGAACATGAACAGATGAGACCAAAGTGAAGTTGTTTGGCTTTAAGGCCCAGCGCCCGGGCACCTTGAGTCAACCATGGGCAATGGCAGCTTAGAGGGCTATGGCACTGATCGGAATACCGTTGATTGTACGTTTGAGGTTGTACTTTTTCATTTATTTAATATATAGCACTCACTGTTCCACATGACTGTGTATATCCATACATAAACGCACAAGCTTGTAATGGGGAAAAAATATATGTTTTTAATATTCTCATTTATGATTACATTCTGATTATCTTTTAATAGAAATGGCTCAATCGTTGGACTATATTCCAGACTTGATAGAACTTTATTTCTCCAGTGGATTATTATATGCTGTTACACCATGTGCCTCAGGGACGAGCAGTTTGAAATGTTCCCTGCTGGCAAGTGTTCATTTAATTACCACTGGGATCTCTATAATTATATTAGCCGTTACAATTAATCTGTTTCACAGACTTCTGATTTTAAACACACAGAGAAGATGAGACCAAAATAAAATGCTGATTGGTCAGGAGGTTCAGATAGATCTCCAAATCCGAGGTGCTGAGGTTAAGATTAATGTGCATACTCTTGTTTCGTTTCTATAGTCACATCTCATTCGCATTGTACTTCATTGTACTTCAGATGATCAACATACCCAGAATCAAAATGTGTGTGGTCTACGATAAAGAGATGTTTTCTGTAAAGAGAAGTTTATTTATCATTTATGGAAGGCGTCTACAGTATCCACAGGTAGGGCTGTAAGGTTTCTGACATTCGCCAAATTTCCTCTTTCTGTAATGAAACATGTATCTTCTGTCCTGACAAAGAAGAGGATGAATAGAACGATAAGGATCAGCTGAAACAACACGGCCTCCACGGTTTACATTAGCACACAGAGGAAGCTGGGAAAAGCATTTTAAAAACCTTGTTGTTTACTCTGCTGATGTCTCAGACATTTCCTGCCAGTGCATTTATCCCTCGTGTCCTCTCAAACCCTTCCCTAAGCATCAACAGTGCTGCAAAGTGTTACATTAAAAATGTAAGAAATATATATATTTTTTTTTTCTTTTTTTTTTTTCAGAAAACATGAGATGTGAAATTTACATAGACTATGATATATCTCAAATAGGGCTTTGATTAAGTTAATCTTATCAACATTTCCCAAAAAGCCCACCATGATTACTGTTAACTCATGATCATACAGGACATATTTTATGGACATACCAATGATAATGAAATAATTCAGGTGTAACAAGGACCAATTCATCCCACTTTCTCAAAGTGTGTATTTAAATTTAATTCATAGATAGATAGATAGATAGATAGATAGATAGATAGATAGATAGATAAAACAGATTATAACAGATCAAATTAAGGGCAAAGAATGGTTTGTGATGTGAAACCTGGGATTTTTTAACATATATTTAAATTCCAAAGCAGGTGAAGATTTGGAAGGTGTGCAAATTTTTGCACTGGACTTAGATTTTCTGTATATAAGTTGTGGTGAAAGTTTTTTTCTCTGTAAATTCATGGGGAAAAGACGCAGGTGTCAGGCAAAAAATAAATAAATAAATAAAATGTAGAAATGACTGCATAAGTTTGTACACCCCAGTTCAGTCCTGTCTAATTATCATATATCATCAAGATTTCTGTTTCTGCACCATGTCATCCAAAACGGCACAGATTTCAGCAACATGTCTATTCCAATGACATGACACAGGCACAGATGGCACGAGGAAATTTGCCATGCTGAGATATTTTAAGGGGGTTTGTGGACGTCCCACTCTGCCGTACCAGTTGGTGTTGTTCTAGTGGTTCATCTGAACGGAACCGAGAACAAAGAGACACATTTATTATAATCCAAAAAAAAAAAAAAAAATGAAAGAAAGAATCTACAAAGAAAATGTGATGCCTCAGACATGTCATTCTGTTAGGTTCAAAATACAAGGCCAAAACATGGTATTGAAGCTAAATGCTCTGTCAGATAAAAAGAAACAAATTTCATCAGTACAGTTTCAGGCCCTGATGTTTTAGTGTCCGTTACTTTTTTGAATTCAAATCTTTCAACGATCTTACCTGTCGTTCAGGTGAAACTCGGACAGTTTAGATTTCACATGAAAAGACATAAATCTGAAAAAGTGTTTTATTATTATTATTATTATTATTATTATTAATTGTTAAGATATTTCAACTAGAATTTGACATGGTTACAGACACTACAGAATTTAGCTTTTTAAGCTTCTATAAATTAAAAACTACTTTAATTTAATCAACAACTTTCACAGGTCATATGCTTACACCAATTTTAGTATTAATACTCATAAAAAATATGAATATGAAAAATTTTGCATTTCAAATGGTTATTGTTTGAAGTCAGACAGTATAACACTGAAAAATGGCCATTTTGATGGACATACTTGTATAAAATCATCTCTCCAAAATGGCTGAAGTTAGCAACGTGAAATGTTTAGGAAAATAAGATTGCAAACATGTTGCATTACCCGGACGCCTGAGGTCTGAGGTGCAAGGCGACAGTGCTAACCACTACACTACCGTGCCGCCCATTATGCAAGCTGGTTTGTTAAATAATTTTATTACTGTGATTTTCTTGTTTAAATTAATTGTCTAGTTCAGGTTTGTAAATTAGTTCAAGAGATTAGCTAGCTACTTACATTTTGTAAAATAATTCACTAAATTAGAAAGCTACTGTAGTTTTGTTTCCCTAAATTTATTTAAATGAGATTGTTACCTAAGTTCGGTAAATTACATAGCTAGTTCAAGTTTGTGATTTAAGCTTGTTAAATTAGTTAAATCATTATTTAAGCATTATAAGTCAGTTTAATAGTTAAGTTTTGCTAGCTATTTTAGAATTTATAAAATCGTGTTAATGGACTTGTTAATTTAGCTAGATTATTAAGTTTATTATTATTTTTTATTAATTCACTTATCTATCTAGCTGGTTAAAGTTTGTACATTCATTTAAATTATCTAGTTAGTTAAGCTCTGTATATTAGTTCATTAAATTAGATAACTAGTTAAGGAGCTTGTTTAATAGTGAAGTTTTGCAAATTAGTTTGTTAAATTAGCTAAACGGTTAAGATTTGTAAAATGTTGCAGATGAATTTGTCAACTTGGCTAGCTAGTTTAGCTAATTCTGTTGCTAATATGACATAATAACATTAGTCTTTAGACAGACAGACAGACAGACAGATAGATAGATAGATAGACAGACAGATAGATAGACAGAGAGACAGACAGACAGACAGACAGACAGACAGATAGATAGATAGATAGACAGATAGATAGATAGATAGACAGGTAGATAGATAGATAGATAGATAGATAGATAGATAGATAGATAGATAGATAGATAGATACTTTTCCAGTATCTGTATTGTCTGATTGTGTGTGTGTCTTCCTTGTAATGTGTTAAAGCCTGACTTGTTCCCTGGTTAGGCTCCATAAGTGGTTTAGATAACTGATCGATGGGGTTCCTATACTTTTAGTAAAGTAAAGCGCATCTGCATCAGTCCTATTACACATAGATTATAGGAATATACACAACATCTCTAGAAATTAGAAACATCACTTGTTGTATGTGTTGTTTATTTATTGAGCTTGAGGGGTGCCAATAAATCCACAAAAGCAGTGATCTTGTAAGGCAAAAAGCCGTGCTGTTTCTGTCTGATTATAAATAATGATATAAACAGACTCCAGCTGTGCGGGCGAGTCTGTGATGCTGTCATGAAGACCAGACACCTCGCCGTGACGGTAAACAGATACACTTCACATTAAACAGAGATAATAATGAGATCAAACACACACACACACACACACACACAAACTGCACCCTGAGAAGATGTAATTAGGGATAATAGAGAGGCCAGAAAAGCGAAGATAAACATGGAGCAGTTCCCACTGAAGAGAAACAACGATGAAAAGTCAGAAGTTTGGAAATGAGCGCATAAAATCTATCCTTGTGGTATATGAATACCTTAATCCTAAAACATGTATCAGTCCTGTTCAGACGGGCTTGGTTTGTCTAGGCGATGTCTGCTCTGTGAAGAAACACAGAATCACAGAAAAAACAGCAGGATTTATCAGGTTATGATTTTTTATTATAGTAATTATTATTATGAATATTATTTTAACCCCCAGCCCCCATACACTTTATTTATTTATTTATATACCTTCCAAGATAGCAAATCACTGCACAATTACTTAAAAATGGAAAAGGTTTAGATTAAAATTGGCATAACTTCAGCTCCAGCTTTAATTCCCTGCCCCCCTCTTCGTCTCAGGATGGATCACATCGTGCAACTGAAAGCACACGGGACTGTTTAACCTGCGGGTTCCTGAAGGTAACCCTTACTCAGATGGGACTAAACCGCAGACTCGGTTACAAAACAGTGATTATCTCAGGAGAGCAGAGAGACAAACACACACACACACACACACACACACACACACACACACACACACACACGGCTGATCCGGCTATAAAAACTATGTAAACATCATCCTGTGTAAATGAAGCTCATCCCAATAGAACCTTGGTAACACACATACACATGGAGGAGCTTAAAGGGAAACAGAATTAAAGATATTTATGCGTTTATGAACGACTGTGCCATCAGGTGGACAATAAGAAAACAGCACAGGCTCAAATACAAGGATGAAATGAATTCTGTAAGAATGTGTTCATATAAAAAGATTTATTTTCTGTATTGACCCACTTGGTGTCATTTTATTTACTGTGGCGAAATTGGGTCAAAACAGACAAATTAACAAACCAACCACCCATTCACTCATCATCTATACCGCTTTATCCTCGAGCTGTGGAGGGCCTGGAGCCTATCCCGGCAGACATGGGGCACGAGGAGGGGTACACCCCAGACAGACACTACAGGCAATTCGGGACGCCAATTATCCTTATCTGCATGTCTTTTGGACTTTGGACACCAAGTATGGGGAGTGCATGCAAACTTCATGCACACAGTTCCCGAATCGGGACTCGACCTGGACAACGGGACAACGCTAACCACTACGCTACCATTTCACTCCACCCATTTTAATGTAAAAATATTCAAAGGCCAGCTGTACGATTTTTATAACTGCTACTAGTTCAGTTTTTATATTGTATGTTACACAGATGTAGATAAATATGTATAATAGGTTTTATTTACTGGACTCATTAGTGTCTTTTTATTTATTTATCTTGACTCTTGTAGCAAACTATTTCAGCATTGCCTGATTATACCTGCTTTCTGATCAATGAGGAGTTTCATTCCTCTTGCACCACAGTTGTCTCCTCACCACCAGCCTCTGTCTTATTCTCGTCTTTCTTTTGCAGTAAAAATGAGACTTAAAAAAAAAAAAAAATCACAGCACTATGATTGTTTTTAATTTAAACGAATTTTATCAAAATATTTTTATTTATTTTTCATGACAAACCTCTGCTCTTCTATTCTCCACCAAATCAGTATCCATATGAATGGTAGATTTAATTTATGACATGACCCTTCTGTATCATAATATGATTATAATTCTTTTATTGGTCATTTATCTTTTAAACCTTTTTTCCATTATAGCTATTAATTGTTATTATTAATAATAATAGCTTTTAAACCATATTTATTTGATATCTACTGATTGTTTTTTTAATGTAACTAACAATTCAAAATATGTTTCATATTACCTATAATATTCATTTTTAAACCACATTTTATTTGTTGTCTATTGATTTATTTTCTTCCCTTTAAAATGTAAAGATTTAAAAGAATATATTTAATAATTATTATAATAATAAAACAAATTCATCATCATTATTATTATTATTAAAAAATAAATACATTTGGTGTCACTCAGATGAGGATGGGTTCCTTGGAAACCTTTTGCATGGGGTATAATAATAATAATAATAATAATAATAATAATAATAATAATAATAATAGCATCAAAACATGAACCTATAACATTAACACAAATATTTTCAGTTTTAGTGAGGTCAATGACAAAGAACTGTAGTTAAAATAAAACACACAAAAAAAAACACAGCCAACAGTAGCTACCGTTTAATGACTTGACACAACGCACACACACACACACACATACACAGACAATATACTTTGAAGAAATTCTTTATAACAAGCTTAAGTTGCATAGTTTATACATGAAATCCCAGAATAAGTGTAAAAGAAAATGACAGTGATGAGAAAAAATAAACCAAACTACAAAGATGAGCGAGTTCAAAAGTGTTTTAAGACTGTATTAAAATGTTAAACTTTAGTGTTCTGATGTTTATACATATATAAAAAAATATTTAAAAACACCACTTGTACAGTATGTCTTAATGCTAAAAAGCCTCTGAGACAAGGCTTGAGATTATGGTGTATACAGAGGTCACCTGAAAAAATTACGGCAGATGTATGATCAGTCGAGATATTTATAATAATAATAATAATAATAATAATAATAATAATAAGTAACAGACCACTGAAAAAAGGGAAAAAAATACAAAGCACCAA
Organism: Clarias batrachus; assembly: GCA_003987875.1. Lineage (NCBI taxonomy): Eukaryota > Metazoa > Chordata > Actinopteri > Siluriformes > Clariidae > Clarias > Clarias batrachus. The sequence goes on along the minus strand of QMIH01000673.1, from coordinate 206,593 downwards.
AAAATATCCTGCTCAAAAGCTGGTTTCATACCGTACGATTAAAAAAACAAAGAAGAATTGTATAACAGACAGCTGTCTGCGGCCTGTGGTACGAGGAGGATCTTCTAATCCGCATGCCGTTAAAGAAAATTGTTACGTTTTGTTTTACCGTCAGTAAGCGTGATTCGAAGAGTCGCTCGTGCAGAAAACTAGTTCACATAAACACAGAAACGTTAGCTTAAGTTCTGACGGATGGCGTATGAATAACGTTGTCGTCGTCCTACGCCGTATTCCAGCTGGTGGATCTTAAAAGAACGCCGCAGCAGCAATTGAGATTTTAGTAAAAAAAAAAAAAAAAAATTCTCAGACTGACAAAAAAATTGCGGGATGTCATCCTCGGGTGGAATGGTGCTTTTTTTTTCTTTATATACGCAACAGCAAAGATCGTACGGTGTAAAGCCGGCTTAAGACGTACGCAGGATAATTGATCATCAAATGAAAATGGACCAGTCTCCAGTTTAATCTTGTTGTTCTGTTTGAAACTGGCGAGACATGTTACATGTAGAGTAAAATGAAATGAGATTTACCAAACAAACAAAGCGTGCCTGAAGCTTGAGGCACTGGATCCAACAACACCTGGAGTATGCATACCGTTAAAAGTGCAGTTTTATAGGTTATTTGGTGTCTAAGTGCATAGATTTCTCACATTTATAACAAATCATGGCTTATTTTAAAAAGAAAAAAAAAAAGACAAATCATTAGATTAGACCCTCTTCCCCATTTACTGCCTCTTGGTGTGCTTTAGGTTGTAGTGGCTTCGCATGTCTTTGCGAAGGCGAAACTTCTCCCCGCACACACCGCAGATGTACAGGTGAACGTCCATGTGCTTCTCCAAGTGCTCGCTGCTGGGAAAGATCTGGAAACACACCTGGCAGATGGTCTCTCCGGCCGACAGGTGTGAAATCATGTGGCGCACATGGTCGTGCTTCAGGAAGGTGCCTTGATCGCACACGGGGCACACGTATCGCGCCATCCCTTTGTGCATGTCGGTGTGCAGGCGGAGCTGGCGCTCGCGCAGGAACCGCTTTCCGCAGGTCTGACAGGTAAACTGTTTCTCCTTGGTGTGAACGGTGTAGTGCTCACGCAGGTGGCACCGCTGGTAGAACCCTTTTCCGCAGATGGCGCAAAAGTGTTTGCGCCGGTGGTCCGGTTCGTCTTCCATCGTGGTGGGCCGGAAGGAGTCCTGCTCAGGACAGCCCAGAGTGTGCTCCACTGCCAGGCTTTCGGTCTCAAAAATCAAGCCGCAAAGAGGACAACGGAAGCCCAAGTCTGCACTTTCGAGCAGGTTTTCCTCCATCGCCTGGGCATCTTCCGGTAAAGGGCTCTCTTCACCCGGGGAATCGGTTTCGGGGCACTGGGGCTCCCCGCAGCGCTCGGCATGCTCCTGCAGCTGCCTGCCTTTAATCAGAACCTGACCACACCTTCCACAAGCACATATGTGTCCCATGTGGCTGGAGATGTAGTGAGCAGATTGATCCTCCTCAGTTAGCATGGCGCCGCACAGCTCGCACGGAGTGCACTCTCCATCCTGCTTCTCCTCTTTAACCCGGCAAATCTTTGCTTCCGGACCCTTACTGTGGCCCTCCAGAGCACCATCATCTATAACAGAAACGCCTGCTTCTTCTTCGCTGTCAAATCTCACGTTATCTCCGGCATTGGTCCTGAACACGTTGCGACGTACTTTGCAGCTCCCCACGCTGTGGTTCCTGACCTGGACCACTTTGATATTTTCCGTCTCGGTATCAGAGTCCTCTTCCTGCTCTACTTTGATGTTTATGTTCGATGCTGAATCCGTGTCCATGCCAGTAGCAATGGATCTGATAACAGATTCGGTGTCAGATTTTTGGTCAGGCCAGTCTTCCTCACCTTTACAAAGAGCCCTCTGGTCTCCGGTTCCTTCAGAAGCCGAGCTCTCACCTTTGCTAGAGTCACTGTCGCCTGCTTTGCCGACTCTTGGGGTTTGGTACGCCTTGCGGTTGGTGCACGTGAGGATGTGTTCAATGAGAAGCTTCTCGCAGCTGAAGACAAACCCACAGTCGTCGCAAGTGTAAGTGCGCCCGAACCGGGGACGCTCTTTCAGGGTGGCGCTTCGGCCCGAGGTTCTCTTTCTCAAATCGCACGGTTGTTCTGCGAGGTTCTCAGAGTGCACCGGAGGAAGTGGGAGAACCACATCCTCGACAGGTCTTACAGTAGATATATTCATGTTTTGCTGAGTAACTGGGTTTGAAATTTTGGGCGCGTGGTCACTTTTGGCAGGACTCTGCTGCTCGAACATGCGGACGCCGAACATCATCTTCCCTCCTACAACGCTGGAGGACGACGAGGAACTGGATGACGATGAGGAAGCTGAGGAAGAGGGAGTAAGATTGGACGCACGGATGTCTCTGAGATCCTCCAACGAGTCGGGGATGTAGTACATCTGCAGATAAGCCATGGACGACTTCAGTTCCTCGAACTCGTAGTGTCCAACGACGATGCGGCCGAGGTACATGAGCTGCAGGATGAGATCGAAGCACTCTGCGCTGATCTGCATGTTGCTGAGATCTAGGCGCGCAGTGCCCTGCTGGTCTCGGATGAACATCATCCTGAAGTAGGAGCTGCAGGCTGCCAGGACAGCCTTATGGGCCCTGAAGTAAATGTCGCCAATGGCGATGCAGCAGTCGCACAGGAAGCCCCATTCCCGCTGGTTGTTGAGTTGCTGCAGGACATGCTCGCTGTGGCTTGGCCTTGCCATCACCCTGTAAAGGACTGAGAAAGATAGACAAGTGCTTAAACACAATACAAACGCCGAATTATTCAGGTCTTATACAGCATGGGAACAGATCTCAGTTTGCTTCAGGGAAATTTCCAGCAGTAAACAGGAAGCAAAACTGCTTGGAATAAGTAAGTAATAATGAAAGTGTTCTCAGCTGCTATGCGTCTCTGAGGTCTTTCGATTTGCACATTTAATATGTATTCCTGTGGAAATATCATTACTGCCAAATAACAGTGTATAAATAGCCACTTTTAAAGGTCTCAAGTCTCAAGAGAGTTTGCCATCCATTTGGAACAAGTTCTTTTTGACTAAGCAGGACCCGGTTTTATATGTACTGTGTTGCATATTCATAGACATATTAAACATGGCGTTTGGTCAATATTGTGCAACACCCAGGGTCCCGAGCAACACGACAAAAGGTGCCTGGCTGCCATTATCTTTTTCTTTCTTAATTAATGAATTATTTGTGTTAGGTTTGTGTGATTTTGTATTAGGTATTGCAGTGTTGATTCTCGCAGTTTTGCTTCTCGGCTTGCATTTTACCGTTTGAAAGAATCATGACAACTGATGAAATCATTTGTTGTTTGTTTTTATACGCAATTGAGCATTTCAATCCTGTCAGGAAGTAGTAAAGTACCGCAGGGCATAATAATATTACTAGCTGTACTGTTTGGAACTTATTTGTAAAGTGTTAGATTTGCTGCTTCATTGTAGGCCGGTGTTTCACTAGTGCCTGGATACCATCAAGGTAGAAAATTTCTGAGAATTTATTCCCAGTATGCCAAAGCCATGATCGGACTGCCTGCTATACTTCACATCTGAAACACTGGCCTCCCTGGAACTCCTTTAATGGCCTAAACATGTTGAGAACACAGCCTGGTTTGGTCACCAAAGGTGTTTTGTTTTTGCAGGAACTCATACGGCCCACAGCTACCCTTGCACATTACAGGGACTCGGCTGGGAGTTACTGCCACCTCTCCCGTACAGTCCTGACCTTGCTCCAAGTCATTTCTAAATGTTTGGGCCATTAAAAGAGTTCCTGGGAAGCCAGCGCTTCAGGCATGAAGCAAAGGTGCCAGCCTTATCATGGCTCTGGTGTACCGAGACATCTTTCTACCTTGATGGTGTCCAAGCACTACTAAAACACTGGGATAAGTACATTACTGTAGCAGTGGATTATATAGAGAAATAAAGGCAGTTTTTGCTCCCGGAACTGTGTTCTGTTATTCTGTGCAATCAAAAGTCCCGTTTTGTCTTGAACATCCCTTGTGTAGGGAATACTACTGTAGATTTTGAGCAATTTAACCTTTCACCTGAAGGTGGCGGCAGACAGTATTAAGACAGAAAAATTGCAAAATGGCTTTTTTTCCCCCTCTGACTACACCTGTAGGTTCATTTACAGAATGGTATTGAGTCAAAGCTACTGAGAAAAACGGCAAGGAGTTTCATGATCAAGAGACTGTTGTGACAATTAAGGAATTTATTATTGTGAGACTTATAATAAAAATATGATATATATACATCAGGGGGCAATAAATATTTTATATACTTTATATCCTGGAAGGAGCAACGTTTAATCAGAGAAAAAGGGCAAACAGGTTGGTGTTTGCAACTATTGGGCATGGAGAACCTTTCATTGAGTCTTCAAAGAAAATCTGAAGTAGATTTGCATCAGAGTACTAAAATTAATAATTTTATTTTTGGCTATCTTAGTTTGTCCAATTACTCTTGATCACTTCTGGATTCTGGTGAAAGAAAGAGGCGGGGCTTCCAGGGATGTGAAATAAAATGCAATATCTCTCTTGACCTATGGATTGTTTGAGTGTAGAGAGGTCGTACACACCAGGTAGCAACAGGTTGACTACAGAAAGTAAGTGTATAACTACTGTACGGCATGATGGGTGTATTGGTCAAATCAGTGCTCAGGTCAAAATGTCAGAAGAAACAGCAAATCTGTTTAGTGAAGCTGGTGCTAAACTGTCAGTGGGTTTACAGTACATGTTATTCCTGTGAGAATTAATGGTTGTGTATGGTCATGACATCATCAAGAGACATCACTGCTAAGTACAGTTACGCACTCCCTCATCATCTATACTGCTTTATCCTGTATACAGGGTCGCAGGGATTAAGTGCATGAGGCGGGGTACATCCTGGCTGGGGTGCCAATCCATCACAAGGCACACACACACATTACGGGCAATTCGGGAACGCCAATTAGCCTCATCTGCTTGTCTTTAAATGTGTGAGGAACCCGGAGTACCCGGAGGAAATCCACCAAGCACAGGGAGAACATGACATTTCCACACACACAGACCGAGGTGGAACTCGAACTCGGACCCTGGAGGTATAGGGAGACAGTGCTAACAACTGAGCCAATGTGCCGCCAAGTGTAGTTACATTAGTAGAAAAATCAAATCAAGCTATAAACACGAAAAGCTTCTTTTCCTCAGCGATGTTCAATATCATGTTATATCTAATGTAAAAGTATAGCAGAGACATGGTATATGAGAGTCAGTGAGGTTGACTGTGATATCCTGATGAAAGTTGGACGAAAGCTTCGGGATCTGATGAGGGTTTCAGGAGTCAAGTCTAAAATTCTGAACAGAATCATACATCATTTTCAAGCTACAAAACATAGCCACCTATTTTTTTCTCTCACATGAATCTGTGTTTTGTTATCAATGAAGCAGCCAACTAACACATCAGGAATTTATAATGCACCTACTTTTTTTCCCCAAATAGTGACCCTGTATATGCAGTAAAGATGAGAAAAAAATTGATTCAGCTGTGAATCGCGATTCTTTTGTATGGCAATTCACGTATCGACACACTGACTCCAAAATCAATTTTCTAAAAAATATTTTTGTAACTTTATAATCAAGGTCGATTGAATTGTCTGGTTTGACTGCCCGTGACCGGGGATCGGCCAAACAGCCTCAGGTATAAACGATTCTGTACCGCACACAGAAGCTTCCGAGTGGTGATACAGGAACGCATTTTATGGCGTTAAATTACCCAAAAAGCCTCCGATCTGCCTTTTTCTCCAAACTCTGTGAGCGAATTAGCAAGAAATCATCTCATTATTACCTCAAATACCTCCTCTCAAAATTTGACAGCGAGCACATGGGCACACTAACGCACACGATTTTCAACTAATCAAAACAGAGTTTGAAGATGAGGGTTTTAACTCCTGGTTTTTGATAACGTAAAGCCATAAAAATGCGTTTCTGTTCCTCCACTCGGAGGCAACCGATTCATCTCGATTATAAATGTAAAAAAAAAAAAAGTTTGGAGTGATTGTGGTGGTGTAAATCACCACACAACAGAATCGCCATTCATAACTGAATCGATCCCCCCTTATCTCTATTTTTCATGGGAAAACATGTTCCGCAATCCGAATTTTCGCCTTAAGAATGTAACAGATTAAATTTGTTTGCCGAAACGTCGCTATATACCACTGATTTTAAGGTACTGACATCATGTGACAGGACAGGTCAGGTCATGACGTCATGTTCCCAGCATTGTGCAATCACAGTTACATTAATTCATTAATTAGTTAGAAAAAGTATTGACACCTCAGTGCACCACATATCACAAGACAATCGAACTGCATTGTGGGTAATATACCTCAGTAACTTTTAAAGTTCTTTACAAAATACAACTTTGTTTTTTTTTCAATCATATGCTTCGTTATAAAGATATGCAAGAACGGATGGTTTTGACGTTTTTGTTGAGGGAAAGAAATACAAATAAAGCTGTGTGTGGGTCTGAGGGGGATTAAATATGGTTTGAGCACTTTGCACGTGGTAGAGCTTACATCCGAAACCACATGGGTGACATGTAACCTGGGACAAATCTAATGTCGTTCTGTCAGCTTTAAGTCTAACCACGACTTTAGGATGCAGAACGACTAAAACAACACGGTAGACATTTTGTTTTTGTTTGCTTTCCCCCCCGCTCTCTCAGTAACGACTATGAGCTGCACGCGCGTACTGTACTTTCCCTTTGTGTTTTTTTTTTTTTTCGCTAAGTCTAAACGCCAGAAAAGTCCCGCCCCCTCTGCGCTCTGATTGGCCCGTCCCCTGTGAACAGGCTCGTGCGGGACGTCGTGGCTGTCAATCACACCGCAGCAAAAGTAAAACACCAACTATCTCTTTATCACCGGTTATCTAAAAGGTGTAACAAAAAACTGGGTCTAAACAGGGTGAAAAGGTTTAACACGAATAAAAAACGCGATAATATGAGGGAAAGAACAAGGACAGACCGGATGACGCGATGTTTGAGTCGAAGGTTGCGTCCCGCACGAGCTTCACGCACGTACGCAGAGCTGTTTTCTGATTAGCAGAAGCTAGCACGGAGACTCACCGACGGTACGGAGGCGGACGGGAGGGACTCGGAGTCGACTCGAAACCGTGCGGATGACGAGCAGAGCCGGCCAGGAGTCGGAGGAGTCGGCGAGGAGAAAGACTTCCGCACAGCCGCGTCGGATCACCGCACTGTAGGCTGCCTGCCTGCGCGACAGAGACAGAGAGAGATCCGGCCTCGCTCACGCACGCAAATGCAACCCGCCCTAAAAAAAAAAATCTAAATCCGGCCCCGCTCACGCAAATGCGCTGCAGCCCGCCCTACCGCGGCCATGCATGCAGAAACAACTGCAGTGACCATGCAACCATACATGAACATGAAAATACATGCACGCCTGTGTGTGTGCTGTGGGAGGGAAACTGTGTGTGTGTGTGTGAGACTGACGCCTTCCTCCTCACACACACTCTGTACACAAACTACTATGGAGTTTTTTTTTCTTCTTCTTCTTTTTAACAATGTATTTTCTTTCTCCCAGAACGGAAGTGCAATAACGTGCACGCTTTACACACATGTCCGGAATAATAAAATGTACTTAGTATGCGTGCCTAAAAGTGCTAATAAACTTTGCTGCTAGTTTGTTTTCCCAGACTTGTTCTGTTTTCTTGCTTTCTTTTTTAACCCTTTCTTTGCTCTACAGAACATGTGTCAACATGTGACTAGAAAAACAAGGAAGGAAAAAAAAAACTGTGCACATCTCTCTCTCTCTCTCTCTCTCTCTCTCTCTCTCTCTCTCTGTCTCCAAAATTAATTTATTTAAAAAAATCATTTTTAATTCAGCATTACATGTATACATTTTGCTTTCGTTTGAACCCTTTCTCTGCTCTACGGAAAAGTGTCAACATGTGACTAGCTAGAAAAAAAAAAGAAAGAAAAAAGTGCACATCTCTCTTTCTCTCTCTGGTGTCGTAGTGATTAGCACTGTCGCTTCGCACCTCCAGGGTCTGGGTTTGATTCCCGCCTCAGGGTCTGCGTGCATGAGGTGCATGTTTTCCCCGTGCTTCGTGGAGTTCCTCAGAGTACTTCAGTTTCCTCCAACGGTCCAAAGACATGCAGATTAGGATAATTGGAGTGCCCAGATTGCCTGTAGTGTGTGTGAATGAGGCCCTACTATGGTTGTACAAAATAGGAATAAGTACCAATTGTCACCACTGGCCTCCACAATCCAGCTAGATAGTTTCTAGATGGATGGCTTTGTATAGTGATTCTATAAATATCACAATTCTGCTTCAATATTATATATAAAAAAAACGTTTTAACTAAATATTCACTCCTACTACACACGATATGGTGCTGTGTGAATATGAATATTGTAGTGTGTGCCACCTGTAGGATTATACCGGAACTGGAACACATATCTAAATATATATAAATCAGGATATTTACCAATTGATTCAGCACCTATAGTATGTATCACAATAATATGGTGCTGCCATAACATGCACAGTTTATACACACATCTCAGAAATGATCCAAATGTGTTAATTCTTAAAAAAAAACTAATCAACTTTGCTGTCAGTTGCATTTTGTTTGTTTTGCCAGACTTTTTCTATTTTCATGCTTTTATTTTAACTCTTTCTTTGCTCTTTTGAACAGCGTCAACATGTGAGAAAAAAATTAAGAAAAACTGTGCACATCTCTCTCTTTCTCTCTCTCTCTCTTTCAGTGGTCTTGAACCTCTAAGGCTAGGGTTCGATTTCTGGCTAGGTTCGATTCTGTGCATGGAGTTAGCATGTTCGCCCCGTGCTTGGTGGGTACTCAAGTTTGCTCTCACAGTCCAAAGAAATGCAAAATATTTCATTCCCAAATAATTGACAGTGGAACTTGAGGAAGCTATACAATTCATATATCTCCAAACTAACTCCACAATCAATTATATATATATATATATAAAGAGCCACGATATCCAGGGTAATGTCAGCATTGGTCACCCGTGCCGATGCCAAACGTCTGTTTCAATGGTGCCAGCAGGGAAAATCTTGTGCTGTGGACAATGTGAAACATGTCTTGTTCTCTGATGAGTCCACCTTCACTGTCTTTCCCACATCCGCGAGAGTTACGGTGTGGAGACGCCCCAAAGAAGCGACTGTACCACCCAGCCTGTTGCAGCCCAGAGTGAAGCATGGCGGTGGATCAGTGATGGTTTGGGCTGCGATATCACGGCATTCCCGAGGCCCAATACTTGTGCTTGATGGGCGCGCCACTGCAGAGGACTACGAACCATTCTGGAGGAACATGTGCACCCGATTGTTCAAGCGTTGTATCTTGAAGGCGGTGCCGTGTATCAGGATGATGATGCACCGATACACACAGCAAGACTGGTGACAGAGTGGTTTGATGAACATGAAAGTGAAGTTGAACATCTCCCATGGCCTGCACAGTCACCAGATCTAAATATTATTGAGCCACTTTGGGGTGTTTTGGAGGAGCGAGTCAGGAAACGTTTTCCTCCACCAGCGTCACGTAGTGACCTGGACATGATTCTGCAAGAAGAACGGCTCAAAATCCCTCTGGTCACTGTGCAGTATCTGTCATTCCCAAGACCAATTAATGCAGTATTGTCCGCAAAAGGAGACTCTACACCATACTTATAAATTATTAGATTATTATAAACCAGGCCTTTCAGTTTCATTGTCCAACCCCCTGTATATAGATATATATTTAAAAACAGGATATTTATGAAATAATGATATTTATACAATGCCAATACAAATTGATTCAGGACCTATGTATTGTGTTAACACTGTACAGTGAGCTCGCTTGTGATTATTTGTTTTAAAATCCTTTTTTGTCCACTGCATTTCTGAACATTTATTTTAATGTCAGAACAAAAATATTCTTTCTGCACATGTTTGTGCCATGTTGGGGGTAAAACAAGGTGATGTGACGAATTTCCAGGGGGGAAAGTGTGCTTACATCAATCATCGGTAAACTCTGTTGGGACAGAGCTACTTGTTCTCAGTTTTTAGCTTGGTCTCTGTCTGTCATAAACAGTTATAGATGAAAATGAATCCTTGTAATACAGCATTTTTGGACTTATCGAGCAAAGATACACTTAATCACTCTCACTCACCATCTATACCGCTTAATCCTGTATTCAGGGTCACAGGGGGCCTGGAGCCTATCCCAGGAGACTTAGGGCACATGGCAGGGTACACCCTGGACAGGGTGCCAATCCATCGCAGGGCACAAACACACAAACATACACTCACTCATTCACACCCTACGGGCAATTTGGGAACGCCAATTAGCCTAACCTACATGTCTTTGGACTGTTGGAGGAAACCCACCAAGCACAGGGAGAACATGCAAACTCTATGCACACAGAGATGGGAATCACGCCTGACCGGGGATCGAACCCAGACGCTGGCGGTGCAAGGCGACAGTGCTAACCACTACACCACCGTGCCGCCTCACTTAATAACAACTTTCCTCTAGTTATTTATTTATTTATTCATTGAAAAAGTAAACATTGTCTTGTATTAATGCTTTTTGAAATAGCAGTGTTTTCTTTTTAAATTACATTTTTGGAATAAGAATGTATTTTCTTGAAATAATAACGTGTCTTGAGACAAAAATGTTTTTTTTGTAACAATGATGTTTTCTAGTAGTAACAAGATGCATGTCTTATTATAAGATAATCTTTTCCTAAACAGTTATGATTTTCCTACTAAATTTCTTCTGAATATTTATATATATATTTTTCCAAAAACCTGCAGGTATTTGAA
>QMIH01000673.1:178900-195673 GCA_003987875.1 Clarias batrachus | reverse complement strand
GGGGGGGGGGGGGAGGAAGATTGGGCATGGCAGGTGCGGGATGAGTGAAATGGATCTCGGGCTCATGCCGTTGTATTAAAGCGAGGTGAGGAGTTTTGCTTGGGGACCAGAGAGTGTTCAAGGTCAAAAGTCTAGAGTTGTGGCGAGAGCAGCACGCGGGAGGGGTCGATGCCATGCACCCAATGTCTTCAAAGGAGGTTAGACTGAATGCTGCCGTTTGATCACCGCATGGGAGAGAGCGGCCAAAGGATTGTGCAAGCTGCTGCGGCACTTTTATCTGTGCTGAGAGCCAGCTTTTGTGATCCAGCCAGTGAGAAGCAAAAGGCCACTGTGCTCACAGTTAAGGCCCCAGGTCCCAGTCACGGTAAGCTACCCAGACATCAGACGTCACAAGGGCTTACGTCCGAGGTCACGCCAATGGATGGCTGCGTGGGGCTGGCTTGCCAAGACTGAGAGAGAGCAGCAGGACCGCGGACACAATCTGCCACTCCATCACCGTCAACACTCACCAGTCAAGTCCCCCTCTATTGGGCAGAGTGTCTGGACCCACATGAGCGCACCCTCACTACTTCAATAAAATCGCAATCTGGGTGTTGTGATATTATATGGTCCGGTCCCTGGTAATCCCCATCCCAACAAGAGTTTTTTTTCTTCTTCTTTTTCTTTTTAATACCATTTTAGTTTTATTTTCAGCCCCTGAGAAGTTTCTAAATGTTAGATCTATTTAAAACATTGTTTCAGTCCTTGATATGTCTAATGTTCTAAACGTTAGAAATCCTTCCTTACAAAACCTGAGAAACATTTGAGAAACATAACGAGAAACGTTTTTTTCCATCAGCCAAAATCGATTTTATGTTGTACATATAATACAGAAAATGTGTGTTCAAAAAAAGATACTTTTTTGCAACATGGAAGCGACTAATCTTGCTTCCCTAAAAATGTCAAGTTGCTAACTTCAGTCATTTTGGCTATATGATTTTATATGAGCCCCCAAAAGGCTATTTCCAGCGTTATACTGTCTCAATTTTAAACAAGAATCATTTAAATGCAAATTATTCAGATTTCTTTATGAGCATTGACACTAAAATTGGTAAAGAATTGTAAAAAAAAAAAAAATGCTGCTTAAATAGTTTTTTTGGTAAAAGCCAATAAATAAATAAATAAATAAATAGTGTCTGTAAACATGTTAAATTCATTTTGCAATCTCTCCAAACTGTCATTTCCACAGTTTAGCATTTTAGAATAAAACACTTTTTCAGTCTTGTGTCTTTTCATGTGAAATCTAAATCATCTGAATGACAGTTAAGATCGTTGAAAGATTTGAATTCAAAAAAGTAACGGACACTAAAACATCAAAGGGCCTGAAACTCTATTCAGCAAATGTGTTTCTTTTTCTCTGATGAAGATATAAAGGTGTATGTACTGTACATTTACAAAATATAAAAACAAGCATGGATCAGGAGATAAGAAGCATTAAGTTTTATGAACGATGCTGTTATATGATCCGATCTGATCATTATTTTTTTGTCACCGAGGTCACACACACACACACACACACACACTCTCGTAGCACCGGTACCGTGTTTTGAGCCGCATGCATTTTGCATGCAGCACGGTGCGGTCACGTGACCGAGACGTCAGCCGCTCAGGAAGGACCGTCAAGAGAGATTTTTTTTTTTTTCCCCCCTTGCAGGAAAATAAGACGAAATAAAGCAGATTGCGCGGCGCGAGGCGGTAAGGACGCCGTTTCTTTACTCACAGCCGCGTTTTCACGCATGTGCATGCTTTCTGTGCGGAAATGCATGGGAAATGAACTGGGCTTTTTTTTTTTTGTCCTTTATTTCTGTGCACAGAGCCGTGAATGAGAATGAATGCAGTGCTGCCGTGCACACAGGCTCAGACTGCTCTCCCTTCATGCATCGGCACATTATTCTGGCGCACGTAAAGGATTGTTACGCAACGCTGAGGTTGTGCTTTTCCCTTCAGCTGCTACTGATAAACACTTCATCACGTCAGTCAGTGCTTCAGGATTGTCACGGTGCTGGCCTCCAAATAGAAGCAATAGCCGAATAAGTTGTAAATGTAGGAGAAATAAAGCTGTTTTTTCAAATTGCTGTTGTTTTTTTTTTTTTTGTGAAGGATCTGATGCACGAGCACATCTGCACGATCATGACAGTTGATCCGTGACAGTCTCATCCAGATGTTCACATCTGGGCTATAGGTTTTCCCAAAAACGTGAGAACAAATGTATAATAATAATAATATCCGCCAGTAGAGGGCGCCTAGTTTGCTTTCATATTAAAATGTGCCTTATTGTATAATAATAAAAATAATAATAATAATAATAATAGTTGCAAAGTAACGATTATATTGGCCTGGCTGATCATATAAATCCCCTAGGAGAAGTATAAATTCCACAGTGTGTATTTTGCAAACAATGCAGAATACAGTGGTACCTCGGCATATGAATTATGAGGCATTGATCGGTGAACGAGTCGAACCGCGCATGAGTCCGGGAGCCAGTCAAAACCTGTTTGTGTCACTGGAAATAAGTTTACCTATTTTTTTCTTCTTTTTATATTTTCCGCACGATTAAGTGAAGACATAGCACCATGGGTTCCAAGAATGTTAGAGTCATTTAACTTTAATTTATTATTCCTCTTGGCACCGGCTACTTTAAAAATCGACTCAACTGAAAGCGGCTACCTTTTCTTTTTGCTACCGTCCTTGCTTACATTCTTGGGACCCATGTTGTTATATCTTCACTAAATCTTGCACAAAATCTACAAAAACCCTACAAAAAAAAAGTTAACTTACTGCACTTGGCTTTACAGACTAGTTTTGATCGGCCACTGGATGTACACGTACCGTTTAGTTCGCGTGTAAGCTGAAAATGCTTCACATGCCGATGCAAATTTCTTGCAAAATACAGCAAAAATTTGTTCGGCTTGGTGGCGAACGCAAAATCTCCTAGGAGGAGTCTATCAAATTCCATTGGGTGCATAAATAAATAATATTAATATTTATTTATAAATATAATATTTATTTTTTGGCATTGGGTGCCAAAAAAAAATAACTGACTTCCTGTTGACATGCATTGCATAAATTGTTCAACTAAATGAGATCTTAGTTGTGTAATCATTTTTACACGGATACGAGCAACTGTGTATGAGCTATGCAGCAAAGTCTCCTGTGAATGCCATGTCCACGGCCAGCCTCTCTTGCTTCCTAATGGCAGCGAGCATGTTAAGATTCCCCAAAACCCCCAGATGATCGAAAAAAAATCCTTAAAAGAACAAATTACCCTTCACACACTATGATGTCATAGTGCTTGGGCCCCAATAATAATAATAATAATAATAATAATAATAATAATAAATCCACTCTTCTTCAGTCGCCCCTGGTCAGATCAGGCTATCCTGGGAACACTCATAGCTCCAGGGTCCACGGTTCGTTCCTGAGCTTGGTTTACTGTCAGTGTAGATGTTCTTCCTGAGCCCACACTGGGTTTCCTTTACGTTCTCACGTTTCATTAAAATATGTGGATTGGCTACCATGGGGTCCCATTATTTGTCTCTGAGTGAGTGTGTATGTGCGTTTGTGTGTGGTATGTTACCGTAGACCCGGGCATTAGAATTTGGCCCTCGAATATGTTTCCATTTTACTCCCAGTGCTCCCAGAAAAGCCCCGAGATTCGCCACAACCCTGACCAGAATGAAGCAACCCAAAAGACATTCTGTTCACAAAAACAGGCTTTACATAAAAAACATCACGACATTACATCTAACTAGCTACAGAACAGAAACAGCGCTTTGCTTTTGTTGTTGCTTTTGTTGTTGTGGAATGTGTTGTTGATGAAACGTTCCAGTCGTCATTCTCTCTTTCACTAAAACAAAGTTTTGGCACACTTGGTTTCCTTTGGGGACGCTCCTGGGGACACGCCATTACTGCCAGCAAACTTGTATTGTCTCTAATTGTATACGAGTAACTTGTATTGTCACGTAAACACCTCAGTCGGAACAGTCTGACCCGATCAGAATGAATTTTCGAATGGGCATGAGAGTGACGGTGTAAACCTTTGATAACCCGTTCAGTGGATAAATATTACTCACGTAAACTCTTGGTCTGATTGTTTCTTTCTTGTCAGAATAAATATATTCTTTCTGTGCATGTTTGCCCTATGTTGGGGTCACATCAGGTGACATGATGGAATTTCCATGAAACACACTTTGCTTATGTTACTCACCCGTGTGACCAGACAGCTCTCTCCCACCAGTCTTTAGCTTTGTCCCGAGCTAATAAAGGAGCCTGATTTGCTCCCCATAAATTGACGAAAACATAAAATACTTCATCTCCATCTTCTGTTATATATTACTAGTGGATTGAATGCTTCACTTTGTGCATGTTAAAAAGTTATTGCTAATACTTGCTAATCAAGCAAGAAAAAATTCAAGTGAACTGGAAATTCACTTAAAAGTCATGTACCAGGAGTCTAGTTTCCAATGCTAAACGGTGTTTCCTCAATTCTGTTTCATTATCCATATATGGATATTCTTCCTATACTGTATATAGTAGTATATACACAGATCAACCATAACACTAACGTCACTGCCAGGTGAATTGAATAACACTGATTGACACTGATGTAAACTGATGAAAGGATCACGGGCACCTAAGGCTCATTTATGCTTAAGGCCAACCATTCTGGTCCAATCCCTCATAAAAGCCAATGTAGCTCAAATTGCTGAAAAAGGTCAATGCTGGCGACAATAGAAAGGTATCAGGACACCCAGTGCATCAGAGTCTGATGTGTATAGGGCCTAACAGGCAAAGAGTAGGAAGTAGTTGATTCGGCGTCCAAATACCACAGATCGCAATCTGATCAAACATCCATGGAATGCACCAGACAAACAAGTCTGATCCAGTGAGACCCCACCTCACCACTCACAGCACTCAGAAGATCCAATGCAAACATCCTGGTGCCAGCACACCCCAAAGGACTTTTGGAGTCAAGGGGAAGCTACACAGTACTGGGCCTAATGTTTCTCTCTCTGTGTGTGTGTGTGTGTGTGTGTGTGTGTCTTAGGTTAAGAGGGGGCATCATGGACGTGTCCAGCCACAGCCTTTTCCTCTTGCAGCAGCTCAATGTCCAAAGGGAGTTTGGTTTCCTGTGTGACTGCACGGTTGCCATTGGCAACGTGTATTTCAAGGCTCATCGAGCAGTGCTGGCTGCATTCTCCAACTACTTCAAGATGATCTTCATTCATCAGTCCAGGTTAAGCAAGTTTCATGATTAAAAACATTCAAATAGTGTTTAATGAATATGATTTTAAATATATATGACCCAATACTATAGTGCTGTGTGTGTACTGATGATGAATCCTGGAATATTATTGGTCAGAAAGGTGACACGTTATCGTATCTACATTAACGCTCCATGTTAATTATTTAAAAAAACTTAATCAATATGGCACCTTATTTGTTAAGGAGACATCTGCTGAACCTTTGTATAGTGTCAGCTCCGTTCTAGACCAGTATGTTAGTCATTATGGCATGTTAGTTAATAAGAAATTAATTTAACATATCAATTAGCACTAGCATTAACAACGAGCGTGCAATGTGACAATACAGGATGACAGGGATATCATCAGTACTTTCATCATCATCTCATCACTGACCAAATTGATAGGATTTGCTATTAAATATACATTTTGTTTTTAATTTCTTTCTCCCTGTTATGGTAAATTATTTATTTTATGTTGACCAGAGAATTACTTGCAAATTAAATCCAATTTTCTTTATTAAATGATAATTGTGTGAATAGATACAATTTATTTTGTTAAATAATATGTTTAAGTGTAAAAGTTTTCAGGTTTTTGATTCATAATTAAAACCATTCTCGATTGCGGACTTTCTACGTTGTATGCCTTGAAGATGTACTTTTCAGTCAGAAATGATTGATATGCTAAATGTATCCTTTATTTGTTTGTCTATGTTTAGTGAGTGTATTAAGATCCAGCCCACTGACATCCAGCCAGACGTCTTCAGCTACCTTTTGCACATCATGTACACAGGCAACGGCCCCAAGCAGCCTGTGGATCAGGCTCGCTTACAGGACGGGATCAAGTTCCTCCATGCGTACCAGCTATGCCGCAAAGCAACCGACAATGGAAGTGACGCAACCGCAGACCCTATCCGTATATCCAACCTGTATGGCATCCAGATCTCTTCCCAGCTGGGCACTAAAGAGTCCCCAGGTATGAAGGGTACCGGAGCACGGGAACCTGAAGACAGGCGGAGTGGCTCGCGTAGCCGTCCACTGCCAGCTTTAGCAGGGATCGAAGGGCACACATCGGAGCGGCAGTCTCTCAGTGTGCGAGCCATCACCTCCGGGGACGAATGTGACATCTTGGCACGGATCAAACAGGAAGAGGAGGAGCCGGATGAGGGTGAGGAACCGCGAGCGCCTGCATCTTTGCCATCAACCCAAGGGAGCCCGTGCCAGGCTGGTTTTAAGGACGGCCCTCTTGCTCTGCTGTGTCCTCAATGTGGAGAACGATGCCTCTCTCCTGAAGGACTACAGGAACATCTTTTCACACATGCGGCTTGCGCCCTCATGGAAGGACCTTCTGAAGACAGTAGGGGTGACATTAAAGGGCCAACAGAAGAGCGACAATGCCACGCACTAGCAGACGAGTTGGCGTTAGAGATAAGGCGAGGCACAGCAGGCACAGGAAGTCCACCTGCAGGCTTCACACGTAAAAGGAAGATGGCATGCGCAGTCTGCAACTTGCGTTTTTCACAGAAAAGCCAACTCCAGGAGCACATGTTCGCCCACATGGGAAAGCCACTGCGCCAACACCGATACGGGCGCTTCGGGGGATCGCTGATCCATCCCAGTGAGGGAACGTCAGAAATTGAGGACGTAGCCCAGGATAATGGCAGCTCCTGCTACTCCCTGGACTCAGAAGTCTCTCATGAGAGTGTTGATGCAGTGGCGGTAGAATGACACCTACCCTTAAACAACGGACATGTCCCCTGCATTCCTGTCCATTTTTAACACACCCTTGTAAATTTCTACTCCTGACTCAATTAAGTGGCTACTACATTCCACAAGTATTTTATTTCTTCTCTGTGAAGCAGAATCAGCTTGCTAATTAGTCAGTTAGCTAGCTAGCATGCTAATTACCGAGCTAGCACGTTAACTAGAAGATAGGTTGATATATAGATGGATTTGTACATACGACCTTAAACTTCATTCAGCAGGGTTTGAATAACTGGCAGGATTTTTGTTCATAGTTGTCACTGATGTCTTTAGTTAATTAGCACAAGATTTTTAAATCAGATTTTTATTGATTAATGTTTATACTGTAAGCAGTGTCCAGCTAGATAATATGAGGTGACTTGATACATTTTCTGACAGGACTTTTAAATAATATTAATGGTTGAAGTTAACTCTATCCAGCTAGCTAAAATGGTATAATGTGACAGGATTTCTTACAGTTGTTTTTAAACGGATTTATAAACGTTAAACAATTTCCACTCTTGATGCTAGTCATGCTAGCTTGAGGCTATGCTAGCTTTATACCTGATACAATCGCTGGAAGGATTTCCAAATAAGGTCTGCACTGCTAATGCTAGTCATCTATCTAAGCTAAAATCATTATTTCTGTATTATTTTAATGAAATACAGCTAGTTAGAGGTAACTTAACAGGATTTCTGATTTAAAAAAAATGTTATACCATAGTCACAAACAGTAGTAATTTCTACTCAGCTGGCTAACATGCTAAGCTGACAGGATTTCCAATTAGCTTCAATGCTAACATGAATGAATTATTCTAGCATTTGAGCTAACCTGACAGGATTCCTGAGAGAATCTTTGTAATATTTATAATCTTTACATAATTTTTTACTTGACATCATGTGACATGGTACAATAAATAAATAAATAAATATTTATAATCTTCTGAATACCAAAATGAAAGAATTTCTGACAGGATAATTATATTCATGAATAAATATTTAAAAAAAGAAAAGAAAAAAAAGGTTCTGCCAACGATAGGAAGCCAGGTAACATGAGCTAACACCATGAAATTTATTTTCGAATATTTGACTGCTGTTGCTTTATATACTGTCTAACTTGACAAGATATTCTAGAAAATTACTAATTACGTACTAATTAATTACTAGAGCAAGTCTTAAAGGATTTCCTGAGAGGATTGCTAAAAAGAAATTACATTAATGAACACTAATCATCCCCACTATAAATGCCACTCTGTTAGCTAACATGCTAACCGAACAGGAGTTACAATTTTATTTTACTGCTAATGTGGGCTAAAGTAATATTCATGATCTAATGCTAGCAAACAAGCGACTGCTGAATTTGCTGCTAACTAGTTGACGTCACATGAAAGATAAATAAATGTTTGATGAGATTATAATCATACAGTGACAGGATTTCCTACAGGGTTTTAACCTCATATATAAATACTTGTAATTTTCTCTGCTAATGTCTGTTAATGCTAACCTGACATGCTTTCTTTTGAGATATTTAACTGCTAATGCTCTAAAACATTAGCAAACATGACAAGAATATGTAATAAAACATTTATGAATGTTTTCAGAAAGTAATGTTGTCGGACAGCGGTGTGTTTAAAATGTTACTGTAATGCAGGAGGATGGAAAGTGTTTGACTTCAGTCTACATCTCCATCCGTGTGTTTCTGTTCTCATGTGTTGAAGGGTTTGGTGTTTGGTGTGTACAGTATTTTACGTCGTGGTTTATAGATGAAACTGATCAGCGCTTGGACTCATCAACCTTCACATGCTTCTGTGTTATAAACCCACAACGGCAGTCTTCCTTTTTCTTTTCTTTAGATGTCTAAAATTTGCGCACATGTTTTGGACCCTTCGGATGAATATGTGTACGTTTCCCTCAGACAGATGCGGCTCTTCCACAAATTGGCAAAAAAATGATCTGTCGATTTTCACAAATGAGGCTCAGAGCCACCTCGGCCAGGGTCGTCATTCACTTGAACCCCCATTGCGTATAGTTAACTTCAGTTAAGTGTGTTTTATAGGGATATGCACTGACATATATCTGAAAAGTGCTCATAAATCATCAAGTGTGAGGCTGAAGGAATGAAAATAATTGTGACTTTTTTAACTAAAAAAAAAGAAGAGTAAATAGGTTCATAACGTTTAATCAAACACTTTGTAAACAGTTTTATTTGCACTGATACCTAGAAACACACTAGACATTTTACCCTTACTGTGAGACAATAGACAAACGACTTTTATCAAAACCACTGTGATACTGTTTTTTTTTTTTTTTAATTTTGTTTTTTTTTATTCCTCTTTGGGATTGACAGATCTGCTAAAAATGAAGAGCCAAGCACTGAGTCATCTGTAGTGGACTGACAAGACTAAACCAGCACTGCAACGCCACAGATGACAGATTGAAAACACTCTTCTTTGTCATAGTAACTAAGTAAATAAAAAGAAAATCGTTTTATTAATGTGTAGCAGCGACCACATTTAAACCTACTGAGCAATCAGATGGAATTTAGGCATAAATCGTATTGTGTTAAGCGTTAAGAAAAAAGCAAACAGACATTTTATGGTATTACGACACAATCGAATTCAGTGCCTTAGACATATTTGCAGTTTTGAAACGGAAAGCACTTAAAATGTTATGTCACTAACAAAGCCAGTTATTATAAATATATATGAAAAAAGAAAAAAATGCGATGGATCTTCACATCCTCTGTGTTTTTGTTCAGTAAGTCAGTGTTATGTTAGTCTAGTGCCTGATTTTGTTGTGTAGAAAACTGGTGCTTTATTAAAAAAAAAAAAAAAAATGAAAGAAAGAAAACTGTAATTCCTGCTTAAAGATCAGCGATATGTTGTGGTTTCTAATGGATTTCAGTGTGTAGTCTGTGATGGAATGTGTTGTTCCTAATGGTTCTTTAAGGCTTATCTGTATTTATTTATTAATTTTTTTAATCATTTCGATAATCATTTAAACACCAGTGTAGCCTATGTTGATTTTAATGGACAAACATTAAAACACTTTTTTTTTACACTTCAGCAGGGATATGGGCAAAAGTTCATCTTTGCTTGTCAGTTTACATAACTGGAATTCTGTGTTCACTTTCATAAGACAGACAGACATGAAAGAAAGAAAGAAAGAAAGAAAGAAAGAAAGAAAGAAAGAAAGAACACTAGGGTTAAAGGTCATCCGTCACCAGATCTGAACTTTCTGTGCCTTGAACAGTAAAAGGCAGAAAACATTCATGTTGTAGTTTTTATGTTTTAAAAAAAATAATAAATGCATGGGCATTTTTTTTATTACTAATTAAACACTTGAGCAGAAGTTAAAGGTCAACTGTACCGTGATAAATAAAAGAAACTCTTGAAAAAACTGAACCTTAGGCTGCATTTTTATGTCATCAGCCTCTCAGGTTATACTGTGTGAATGCAATACCTGTGCTGGAAGTTTTATTATTTAAATTGATTGAATTTTCATTTAGAGGTGTTTAATTTTAAAAAGAATATATATATTCTTATATATAGTGCCTAGTGGCTGCTGTACAACCCTGTGGGCTCAGTGTTATGATCTGGGGTTGCTCCTGTTATTTGCCCAATAAATGAGGTCAGCCTGACGAGCTGAATGTACTGAATGACCAGGTTATCACAGCTATGGAGTTTTTTTCTTCTTCCATATTCCAGCAAGTGTTTAATGATCATTTATGAATTGATTGTTTTCTGTGAGTGACAGAGATCGTTTATTTCCATAGTGTTTTATCTATTTAAAAAATTTAATAATAAAAGTGTAATTCCTGTGGTTTTTAGGACTCGCGTAAAAAGCAAAGTCTTTCTCTGTGTAATCATTATCATGCTTTAACACTAGAGGGAAGCATTTGCTTGAAAAATGGCAACTTTTCCTTTCAAATGAACAAATGATCACTTTTGCTCGAAGCTCTCCTCGGACCTTTTTTTCGCTGATAATATGTGATGGAAACCAAATCGTACGCGGTCTCGAGCGAACGTTGAGGCCGACCTTGTGCACGAGCTCCGGAGCATCACATATTTGCCTACGTGGTCTCCATTTACATTTGGACATAATCCACAGGAAGATAAATGGCTTCTTTCCCTGCCTGCTCTCACCACACATTTCCATGTATTTAAAACAGAAACTTCGAAGATCTCATTCCATCGTGACGCAAAGCAAATCAAGAGTTTGCCTTTTTTTTAAAAAAAAATTTTATTTCCACAACATAAAAAAGAAAAAGAAAAAAAAAAAAGAATGCAAAATAAGATGTTGTGTGGCTGGAACCTGTAAAACCGTGGGTTCTCCATTGCTATAGAAACCAGGCTTACGCTGGAGGATAAAAAATTCAGGATAAAAATACTGTACAACTGTGGGAGAAGTCAAGGAATTAACCCAGTGAAACGTTTATTGATTTTTAATACGCAGAAATGTCATTAAATTTCACCAACGTGAATATGATGGACGCAAAAATAGATTCATTTTCCAGTCTCTGATGCATTTACAATGATTATTTATTTATTTATTATATCAAGATAACACAGATAATACTTACAGTCCAAGGCATGATACATCTGTTACTCTCAGAACAACCACGCATACAAACAATACCGTGCGAACTCATCCAACAATGAGTAGTAAATAAAGGAAATCTGTAGGAATCAGAGTGTGTGTATATATATATGTGTGTGTGTGTGTGTGTGTGAGAGAGAGGGAAAGAGAGAAGATTAGACATGATCCTGATCCATCTGACGGCTCTGCAGCTCTGCTGAAAGCTGTTCTACGGCACCACTAATAGCAGCGCGGACCAAAGACAGAGCCGTCTGAGCGAGCACGATCTCGGAAAAGCGACTCTGCGAAGTCTTTAACGTGTAGCAGGATCCGTTAAGCGGAA
This sequence comes from Clarias batrachus, assembly GCA_003987875.1. Taxonomy (NCBI): domain Eukaryota; kingdom Metazoa; phylum Chordata; class Actinopteri; order Siluriformes; family Clariidae; genus Clarias; species Clarias batrachus. The sequence continues at coordinate 183,728 of QMIH01000673.1, read as the reverse complement.
GGAGCGGCGACAGCGCGCCATACTGCGGAGTTGTGCTTTCAAACAGCTCATCGGTTTCTTCTTCCGATGAGTGAACGTCTTCTATGGTGATGACTGGTTTGAATCTAAAAACATTTTCATTTCCAACAGGAACATCGACTACCATACGGTCCGTAACCAGATCTTCCGGAGACGTCCTGGGATCTTCCGGCTCCGAGGCCCCTATTAGCGGAATCTCGTTCATCTCTATCTTGGTGTCCTCGTCACCCTCAAGACACAGGGAGTGGGATTCAGATGGATCTTGGTGATTTTCATGGACGAACACAGTGTTTGAGTCGGCGTTCACTTCTACGTTCAAGGAAATCATTTCTATAACCTCATTTTTGGGATCTTGTGATTCCGAGCTGCTCACGTCCTCGTCAATCCCACTTAATTCGTTCTGCTGTTCGTCCACAGCTGCTGGTTCCGCAGTGCCAGATCTACACTGACCAACGATTCTCTCTGAGGATATTTCTCTGAATGTATCATTATGTCCATGCTCGTTGTGTCCTTGCTTGCCTTTGGATGAATGCTTTTTAAAGATGCGCCACATTCTCACCTTGAGCTTTCTTGCACTAAGCCTCTTCACCGGCTCTTGTTTGTGCTTTGTTTTACAGGAATGACTTGATTGGGTCAGGAGTTCCTCATCTTGGATGCTTTTTTGTGTCCTGTCAAGAGAGTTTTCCTCAATATCCTCCACAGCTTTCGTTCCCCACTTTTTTCTCCTCTGAACACAGGAGAAAATCCGTCGAATGGTCTCTCCAGCTTTGCTTCTTCTCCTCCCTTTCTTCATCATGTTCTGCTCCGAATTTGATGTTGTTTCCAAACACTCATCTTGGAGATCCATGCACGTTCCTCCATCAGCTTCTGTAGCTGGGACACTTTCAGGGCTTTCAGGACTTGTCAAGTCGCTTTGCTCGTGTTTTGCGGCATCTGTTGGCGCGCCGTCGTCGTTGTTGTGCCATCTCTGCTTTCTTGATTTTCTCTCAACTTGACCTGGAGATATGGATTTTCCCAAGAGAAGTCGTGGCGGTCCTGTTAGTTTTCTCTTCAAACCTGTTTTCTCCTGGAACTCTGCACCGTTGCTTTCTTCAGTCTCCATCAGTTAAGAGGCAATAAGGTTCCTCCAAGGGCTGTCAGGAACCAGTATCGAGTTCCAGAGATATCAATGGGATAAACTGGTGAAATTGCTGCAAGGCAACAATGACAACAATCATTTTTTATATCAGAATGACATTTTCCTTCATTTTAATCAGATTAGAATAGATTGAATTTCAGGAGGACTAATCAGCTCTAATGTTAACAGTAAAACACTTTTAAAGTCACTGGATAATTATGGGTTCTTTGCATCAAAAATTTGTCCTTATTGGAAACATTTATGATAAAAGCACCTCTTTAGGGTTTCAGTAACAACTTTGCAGATTCTCCTAAAAATAAACCAAGTAAAGAACACTTAAAGAGTTTATTTAACATATTTAACATTACTCCGTTTAAATCCATTCGTCCTTGAAAGGTTCTTTGGTGGTGTGCGTTGGATGATTTCCTAGCTCACTAAAATGATTCTATTCTGAACCCTTTCGATTTTCAGCCTAACATTTGGCATCTTCAGGAATGCTCTCCTAGAAGGACATCCAGATTACACTTAGATCTTAGGGATCTAAAATCTCGAAGAGTTTATTCCATTACCCCCCTTTCCAGTTTTATGGTTGAATCCTTAAGACTTAATCTAAATAAATTGGTTCTGTTTGTAAGATGCTCTAATGGGTCAGCACTGATGTTGGGTTTTGCATCAAACCTTTAAAGCATCATGTAGAGCAAAACGATCAAAGAATGAAAGCATGCTAGATTGCAAGATCTAATTGAAGCTATTTTTCATAAACAGACTTTGTTGTGACACTGGTTCATACAACATCAAAACATTCTAAGAATCTCTACAATTCCATCTGGTTGAGAAACAGATGTTTCTCTATGTGTTCATTGGATAAGTAAGAAATCTTAGCTTCTAAAAACGGCTTGTTGCGTGGTTCTCCGTAAACCAAAAAAAAAAAAGTTTGTTAAAAGCATCTTAGCTTCCAAAGTATGATTCTACTTGAAGCTCTTTTTCTTTCTCTGTTATAAGATTAAATACATTTACGTTTAATTCTTGGGTTTATTGCATGTACAGATGTTCGTGGAGCATTCTTTAAGGGGTTATTGAATAATTATGGCTTCTTAGCCTCAAAAATAATACATCGCTACATTTTCCAGGAACGTTCTATCCAGTCACCATCTTGTTTAGTAGTTCTTATTTCTCAGAATCGGTGAGTGTGAAGGCTGACACCTACGAGTCCACATGTTTTCAGTGCATTTTCAATCCTTTCATCAGCATTCCAATTTCAGCCTCCCAACATCAGGGACAACACTTTACCGTACCAGACAGAAAATGCATTCTTTATTCGGAGGAAGGAAGGAAAGTGTTTCACATCAGTAATAAACAAGGTATTTTAAATAGCAGGTATAAAGAAACTCAAATTAATTGTATCAAGGGGCAGTGGTGGCGCAAACGGTTAATAAAAAAAAAAAAAACTGCTCTATAAAAAAGGTGATTTCACTGTACTGTAAAGTACATGTGACAAATAATTGAATCTTAATCAAATAGAAAAAAAAAATCATATCTTTGCTAAATTGAATTATAGCAGTGCTGAACTGAATCGTAATGGTGCTGAACTGATTACTAAACGAAAGTTGTATCACTGTGGAACTGAATCATATAAGAGCTGATTTGATTCATATTGGTGCTGAACTGAATCATATCGGGGTCAAGCTGAATCATATACAGTACATGCTGAACTGAACTGAACGGGCTATCTAATCATTTTGATCCATACATATTTTTCACATTTCATACAAATTTCGATCATTTTCTTTTGCCTATGTAAAGCTGCTTTGCGACAATGACAACTTATAGATGCTTATAGATATAAAATCGAATTGAATCAGATCAGTGCTGAATTAAATCATATTTGTGCCAAACTGAATCATGTACATGCTGTACTGAATCATAAACACGCCGAACTGAATCCTATCCGTAGTGATAAGCGTGTGTATTCACGGACACAGTGTCCATGATGAGCAGCAACGCAGGTAAATACAGACGCTGTTTTTTTTTTGTCCATCTGGAAGCAGGTGTGTGGACTAAACTTAATTAACCTTTTGTGCTCTTTTGTTTAAATAGGAACAGATATATTGCTTGCACGCACACACACACACACACACACACACACACACACACGCACACACACACACACACACAGTTACTTAGTTACTTCACAAGGCTCATGAATCGATAAAATATTCAGAGCTCTTTTTCTTACACCTTTAACCTCATTTCACATACGAATATTAATGAGGACGTGAATCGATGAAGTCACATGACTTTCTGAGGTTATAAATATCCTGATATCACTAATGTTATCTAACACAACTACCTGGCTTTTTGTCACAGATTGAAACGAGTGGGATTTCCATTATTGTTTTCACAGTGATATACAGTGTTTATTTTTATTTATTATCATTATAACAACAAAAATAATTATGTGGCATTAAAAGAACCCTTGATGAATAGCATTTTCCTAAAATTATCTACCTAGCTTAGAACACAGGTCGTATAGCTGCAAGTTTATTTTCATCTTCAGTCTGTCAGAGTAACCACACCCCTAAACAGTTTTATAAGAAGTAAGAAAGTAGCTGATTTACTGATGCAATAATAATAACAACAACAACAACAACAACAATAATAATAATAATAATAATAATAATAACAACAATAATAATAATAATTTATACAGTCCTTAACATTTCTATTTTATCTTAAAATGATAAATGTGCAAAGGAAACCCAGCTGTTCTGCAGAATAAAGTTTCCAGCCTGTAGTGCGTTTGCATGGAACAGAACATCAGATTTTAGTTAAAGCATTAAAAAGCATTAAAACCCCCACGAGCATCATCACCATCACCTACCTGCGTACCGGAGCGCGCACTGAAGGAGCTCGATGTGTGAGTGCATGTGATTGTATGTGTGTCCGTGTGTATATGTGTGTGTGTGTGTGTGTGTGTATGGTAGAAGCTCTGTTTGCACCATGCGCTCATCAGTTTCCATAGCAACCGGCTGACTGACAGTTCCCCACGACGTCATCCAAATGGCTTTTATAGCAACGTTGTCACGGACGTCACAACCAAATCGTCCAGAAGTCAATATTTCATCAAGACTAAAAGCGGTTATTAGGTTTAACCCTTTAAACGCCAAACTTACCTGGACAGAGAATTAAAGGTTGCAGCCACACGGCAACGCGTCAGACGGGAGTGCTAAAGGAGATGATGATCTTGTTTACGTTTCTATCCATGATTACACAACTATTGTCCAGTGCTTCAGCTTTACAAAGAGTGAACAAATGGAAATGTCCACCTAAAATGTGATGGAAATGTATGAAATTATATGAATATGTGGACGTGAATTACCCATGGCAAAGAATCACATGTGGATGTAAATAGAATTTGATTTATTTGATTTATTCAATTCAATTCAATTCAATTCAATTTTATTGATATAGCGCTTTTTACAATGTTCATAGTCTCAAAGCAGCTTAACAAGAATGTTTTTTTTATATATATATACACACATATATAAATATATATTAATAAAATATGAATACATTTAATTGAATGTAAATGAATCATGGTTTTGAATCACATGTGGAAATAAATGAATCATTTTAAGGAATCATATGTGGAAGTAAATGAATCAAGGTTATGAATCATATGTGGAAACAAAT
>QMIH01000673.1:154179-169158 GCA_003987875.1 Clarias batrachus | reverse complement strand
TATTATTATTATTATTATTATTATTATTTCAGGATTTGAACCTTGAAATTATTTGAGCCAATAACCAATATTTCCTGACCAGATTTTAAATCTTAAAAGGTTTTTTTTTTCTTTTTCTCCACCACTTATAAATATTATAGACATGTACTGCCCGGTAACACAATAGGTTTTATATGACAGTTTCTATTTTAACAACTTCATAAACAGACAAACAAAATAAGATTAAAATATACATTAATCTGCACAATGCCTAAATAATTAGCAATTACTTAATATACTTCTATTCTTCTTCTTATTAGTATTAATATGACTATTGTTATTAGTAGTATTTTTTGTGTGGGAAAATAAATAAAATGTGTTTGCTGCAAATCATTTCCAATATTAAAGAAAACACACTGGAAATGTATTTTCAGATATGCACCATAAGAAAAAAAAAAAAAAATTAAGAAAGTCCAATTTAAACTACAAACACACACACAGGAAGACATGACACTTGTCTTTCCCCCCACCTGCGGCTCGTAGGGGAAGTGAGTCGTGCTCTGGATCTCGGACGCTCTCTGAACGCTGTGTGCCAGGCGCTCCAGTCCCGCGGCGCCCCCTTCAGTCCAGTCGCTGCACCGCACGGCCTCGACCGCTCCGAACCTCTTCGCCTGATTGCACACCACGTCCACTTCAGCCTCCGGGTCACACCTACACACAGGAGAGCACCACACCTTCATCAGTACAGCTTCACAGTCCTGTTCTCACACTGGAGACTCCTTCCATAAAAAAAAACAAAACAAACAGCTTCCTTAAAGCATCCTCTAAACAAGTCCCTCCGTTACTATGGAACATATTTATATGGAACGTATAAAAACAATTTAAAGAACGCTTTCTGACCTGAAGGTGTTTACAGCCACCACCGCTGGTACCCCGAACGCCCGTGCTGTCTCCAACAGCCTCTTCAGATGAGCGCAGCCTTTCTCCAGGAGCTCCAGGTTCTAGAGGACAGAGAAACTCTGCATTTCATCCAAGTCTCACACATTTCCTTAAAGATAATATCTATATACATATTACCTGCTTTGAATGCTGTTCAGATAAAGGAAAGCCTGGTGTGTCCTGAGAGAGAGAGAGAAGACTAATTACTCTCACTATCTTTGCCCATCTATTAAACACACACACACAAACACACACACACACACTTGCTGAGCCAGGAGAAGCCCAGGAGATTTTCCACTGATGGAAAAGTACAACATTATTAACACGCTTGATTTCACTGTGCGTGTGTGTGTGTGTGCGCATGTGTGGGACATTTTGTCCTGAGACTGACCAGACCAACTTGATCAGTTTCTTTAGAATTGTCACTTTTATGAATGCTTATAGATGCATATATTATAATAATATTCTAATATGAGGTCAAGACAAACAAACAGTATGCAAAGCAACATGAAATATTGGTGCATTCATTCAATCATAAAACTACAGGGTGTATTTATTTCTTACTTTTTTTACAGGGTGTATTTACTATATATATATATATATATATATATACACAATATATTTTATATATAAAATACAATAGAATGGATTTATTTCCAAAAATCAGTAGGAGTTAGAAATGATCATTCACTTCCCGGCGGATTTCAGTCCCGATCGACCTGAATTGATTGAATCCACTGCAAGAGCTTCTTTCCGCTGCTGCTCATGGAGTGAGGAATCACTCTGTTTTTGCGTTTCCCATTTTCTGCTAATTCTTTAACTCTCATGTCGAACCTCCACTCACAGTAACACCCAGCAGCCCTGAAGCCACTTCTGTTTCAAGGGAAGTAAAACTCACCACCAGGTCAGCGCCGCACATCTCCAGGGCTCGCACCGAGGTGACAAACACCAGCACGTGTGGTCGCAGGCCTGAGGAGCGGCACGTGATGCTGAGGAAGCTCTCACACTGAGGCGTCTCGGTGACTGATCGGGGTGAAGGTGGAGATCGGTTACACACATTTACACTGCAATGCACGATTACATCATGGCGATGCGCATGAAAATAGCATCATGAGAGCATCCTCTACTGCGACCCTATTATGAACTCTGCTCTCTTTCTAACCTGTACTTTAATGATAAGCAACACAGTTATTCGTGAAAATATTGGCACCCTTAAATAGTAACATGAATTTGTCAATTTAGTCAAAGTTGCTGGGTGCCAATAATTATGAAATCAGTGTAGGAAAAATGCACTAATTACATGAGAAATGTGAAAATAACACTATGCAGGGTCTGCTTATGTTGATGGTTTAAGCATCATAACTGGGTTATGTATTTTACTGTATATATTCAGTGTTTATTATTATTATTATTATTATATCTTAAAAGGGGCGCCAATACTTCTGGAGTTGACCACAGAAATCACTCTCTCTTACTCTGGTATTTTTAAAATCATTCATATACATCAAAATGTATGTTAAAAAAATGTAAACAAAACAGCATGTCAGATTCAAAATTATTGGCACCCTCGAAAAGTTCTGCATAGGGGCGTGGGCGGTCCAGTGCAGTATATCCTTAAAAAAGTATTTTTTCCAAACTTGTTAGCTTTATCATTTAATAATTGTGGGGTGCCAATCATTTTTAAACATATTTTAAACCAAAATAAGAACATTTATTCCCATTTAAATGAAAAATGTAGACCATGCAATGATTCCTTCGTATATCTGTTAATATTTATTATTAAACTATTCCTTACTAAATTATTGGTTTCATGACTATCATGAGAGTATCAATGTAATGGCATTACTTTAGAAAACATAAAGACACAACATTCATATGTATATATCCCTTACTGTACATTTTGTTAATTATTTCAAATGAAGGGTGCCAATACTTTGGTATTTGGTATTAACTATAGCGAAATACAGTTATAGTGAAAATAAGTGCAACAATTGTATTTTTTTTTTGTTTACATCACAAGCCTATATAACAATGTATGTGGAAAATAAATCACAACATTATAAGGTCAGCTCCAAAATTACTGGCACCCTTGTAAAGTTTCGCGTAGCCAGAATGCAATTTGTAAAAATAAATAAATAAATAAAAAAACGTTTCTATTTATGAACTAGGATTAAAAGCACGCATCAGAACAGTTTTTTTATCATGATTTAGAAAATAAAACTCCCCAGTGCTCAGTGATTTAACGCCTACGCTGTTCATGTGACTCCAGTCCAACTGAAGTCTGTAGGTGTAAAACTGAACACTGGAGATTTTGCTCTGTAGCTTGAGAAGCTGAAGAAGCTCTCTGATACAACTCTCCTGCACAGGAATTTGAGTGACACAGAGCAAGTCTCACCCACAAAACCCTGAGGCCCAACCAGTTTTAGAGCAATGTTGTCTGCCACGATGGATGGACTGGCCCAAGCGACATCAGCCAATGGAGCGATGTGAAGAAAAACAGGAGTTCCCTGGGAAAGAGAGAGAGAAAGCGAGAGAAAGATCATTATGGGGCAAGCATGGAATAAAACTAATTTGGATGATTTGGTCATTAAAATGGAATTTTTCTCATCAGGAAAGAATAATAAGAAAGCATGTACATGTTACTTCACCATATTAAAGCATATGTATTGTATTTCCTTCATAGAAAGCATTTATACTGAAATGTAATAGAATAAACATTTATGCATATAATTTTTTTTTTAACGTTATTAGCATTTTACATTAGGATTGTTGATGATTAATAGTTAATATGATTAATAGGATTAAAAACCTAGTAACTGACAGTATTTGTTTTGCATTGTGTTTCTCATAAAGCCCATTCAGTTTTGCACCACAAGAGGGCGCACTTGCAGTTCAGACAGCATGCAGTATACAGTAGGTTTAAAAAATGTCTATTGATTGATTATTGACTATTGACTATTTGTTTCCTTCATTTTTTCTTGAAACAGTGTATAACTCTATGGCTCTATATATAACAAGTTATGACATCATCAAGGAAGCCAAATGTATCATCATTATTATACCTCTGATGTCTGCATTAAACACGGCTTCAAGGATTCCTTCAACAGCAGACCAACAACACTGCTAACGCCCTGAGAAGACAAAGTACCAGGATGTTAGTCCTCTCTCTCTCACACACACACACACACACACACACACACACACACACACACACACACACACACAAATCAATTACTTACATCTAAACGTTTCATTAATTTAATACAGAGAAAGTTCCTTGTATTCAGAATCGTGTTACGTCCTTTTAACATCCAACAATACGGCTACAACAGCACTCGATCCAGCGCCACTTAATATATCAGGTCTTAGCTGATACACACCACTTTATTAAGTCATGGTCTTAAATTAACATTCATTAATTTATGAAGTGACACAGACCAGGTCCTCGATGGTTACAGGCTGCCCAGATGTGCTCCTGGCCAGCACCATCCGAGCCAGTCTGTCCTGCAGGTCCTCTACACTCCTGCTCAGAGACATGACGGCCGTCAGCTCGGTGTCCAGAGACGCACGGTCCTGCAGTAACAAGTCATTCATGACAACATGTTGTTCCCAGGATTAAACAGTCTTCAGTATGGTTTTACGGTTCTGTTCTGACACGTACCGTCCTCATGTCTGTGTCAATGTCCAATCGGACCAAGCGTCTTATCTCGTCTTGGGTCAGGGTCGAGGGGTCGGATTTCTCTACACCAAGTCTCTGCACAGACACAATGACGTCACATAATTGGTTCATTAAGAAACGATTAAAACAAGAGCAGATTTAGAGAAAGTGTTGAAAGTGTGACGTACAGTACAACAAGTTCCCCATGTCAGGTGTTATAACTCTCTAATGTCAACCTTACGTCAACAAAAGTCTACACCATCTACCGAGTAAGGTGGCTAGTCGACTTGAAATGAACATGAACAAGAGAATGTATTAATGATAACCAAGACCTGTTGGAACAAGCTCTTATGTAGGTCTTATGTAGCTTCATGAGTGACCTGTGTGTTTATACCTGTAGCCTTTTGAGCTGTGATGACGAGAAGGCTCGATGACCATCTCTGACCGGCACCACAAGGTCAAAAAGAGCCTAAAGACAGGGGACAAGACAAACATGAACACACACACACACACACACACACACACACACACACACACACACACTGATTTAACCTGGTCTGAAAGCTTGTCCTGGTAGTGAGAGTAAGCAGTGACGGTGTCAGTGAGGAAGTTGCTGGCTGCCGAGACCGCCTCAGAGTCTCCTGTGGGGGGGAAACTGGCCTGACACACACACACACACACACACACACACACACACACACACACACACACACACACACACACGAACTCTAAATCCTCTTTATATTAAAAAGGAACCAGTATTATATTAAGATATCTATAATAAATAATAACCTCGTCTATGGAGATCTGAGGAAATCCTCCTCCAGCCGCAGCTCCTGCTTATGAACAGTGCTTATTACAGCGCGCGCGACATTCTACAACACTTCACTTACTACACACTTCTTTTTTATTAAAATTTAAAACGTCTATACAGTACTTTGACATGATGTCATAACACAATGCAAAAGAATGGAACAAAAATACATAAACTGCTTACGAACAGAAATACGCTGAACAGTCTTATTACACTGTGATTATAACTGTCATAACTTGTTACTACACAGCCGGAAGTGTATTTTTTTAAGTGATTACTGTATATTTAATTAACATACTGTAACATAATAAGCGCTGTTAGTGGGTCGATTGTTATTTCAAGTAAGCACAGTGTTTATAAGGCTGCATAACACCTACACAAGGTTTCACATTCATGGTTCAGTGCTTTAGTCAGTTTTGACGCGACACTTCGGCCACTTCCTACACTGACTTCGTTGGTGCGTCATAAGAACTGACGTTCTGTTGTGTGAACGCAAGAACAACTTCGTGGACATTTTATATAAGTGACGTTTGTTTTCACGTTTCATCGCCACAATCATCATCATCATCATCATCGTCATGTGACTAATACCGTAAACCTCACATAAGACAAACTAATGATGACCAAATGTCTCTTTATGTCTCTGTACTTACTGCGTATGTCGAATTGACCTTGAAGTGAACGTACGTGGCTTGTAAAACAGTTTTTATAAAATGTTATATGCGGTTAAGTTAAATTTTTAAAGCTTATATTTGCAAAAAAAAATTGTTATTCTGGTTTTATTAGTTTTTTTTTTATTGTTTAAACCCTTGTAGACATCACAGTCTTCATTAGACAAGCGCTAGCAGTACGTAGCATTGCTGGACCTGTAACTGTCACTGTGGTCAGGCTCATTACTGGCATCAGGAATTTCACATCCTCACCTCTGAGATCTAAACAGTGTTGTAGAGACGGCGGTCTCACGCAGGCAAAGGCATTGAGCTTTAAATGTCTTCCTAAAGCCTGAGCCAAGCCAAGAGTGACGCTGCGCCGGACTCCGGGTAGCGAGGTAGACGGTACTCTGATCACATGAAGAGAAAAGAATGATGGTTTGGCAAACATGCTGTAAAGTTCAGAAATGATTTTTCTATCAGGAATAAAAAAACACAGCTACACTTGGCTTCGTTTCCTCTTACACCACGGCGCTGTTAAAGTCTGGATTCTGATTGGTCAGAAAGTCACAGCTCATTCGCAGGGACTTGACGAGGTTTTAACGAGATTTATTCGTTTAACACAAACGGAAGGAGTCTCCAGTGTCAATGTGTTCACGTTTTCAGAAGAGATGGGTGTAACGTGAGGTGGAGGGGCTGGAGAGGTAATGAGTGTTTACAGCTGCTATAACATATGTAAAAACAGACAGTTCACTTTTTGAATTTAAAAGGAACTATAAACTATAAATGTGTCATTCTTTAATATAAAAAAAAAGTAATACAGTGGAACCTCGGATTGCGAGTAACTTGGCTTATGAGTGTTCCACAAACCGAGCAAAAAATTTTAATAAACAAAGGTAAGGTGCTGATTCATTTATTATATATTTTTTTACTTTACAGCAGTGATTCCTTTAGCATGCCCTCATGCCAGTGTCAGAGAGATTTCTTTTTTCCCTGTTAAAACGGTGTTTCCGTTGTGTGTGTGTGTGTGTGTGTGTGTGTGTGTGTATGTTTGTTGTGAAACTTAAAAAGCAAGGTGGGGAGAGGGAGGAGTATTACTGTGTAAAACAAGACGAGGGAAGGGGCTAATTCCACACACACACACACACACACAAATACACACACACACACACACACACACACACACACACACGGCGCCTGCGCGCACCAACGGAAACCCTTATCTGTTTTTTTTTATTTATTTGTACTTTTTTTTAAAGGTAAAGTGCAGATTAATTTGTTTTATTTTCACTAGATTGTATTAATTATTTTTATGTATTTCTTTTTTGGGGCTGTGGAACGAATAATATGAGTTTTCATTATTTCTTATGGGAAATGATGATTTGGTTTACGAGTGTTTTGGAACACAAGCCCACTTCCGGAACAAATTATGCTCGTTATCCAAGGTTCCACTGTAGTCATTTTGAGGATGGTGTTACTAGCAAACAAATCCACTTTGGAACAGTAACTGTAACTAGCGAGGGAGAATTTTCAAATTGAGCTTTTTAAACTGATGAAGTTGTACCCAGTGACCGGCACGTATTTCCCATCAGGCTGTTTGTCGAGTCGTTCCAGGACGTCCGGCCTCACCCATATTTACTATTCGTTTTTTTTCTTCTGTACAAAACTTAACTAGTCCTGTACCTGTAATCCCATCGACATAACATTGAGACCAACATCAGCTAAGTCTATGATGCCACGGCAAGCACCACTCACAGGAAATGTCTTCAGGAAATGTACCTCTCTAGTTATTCTTATTATTACTGTATCTTTTATCATAAGGGGTGCCAATACTTCTGGAGTTGAAATCAGACTTTGACCACAGGAATCACTGTCTCTTACCAAACCAGTATTTTTGAAATCATTCGTTCATATACTGTACATCAAAATGTATGTGAAAAAAAAAAAATGTGTAAGCCAAACAACATGGTTTTAACCAGATGAAGTGGTACCCAGTGACCGCCACGTATTTCCCATCAGGCTGTTTGTCGAGTCGTCTCAGGACGTCCGGGCTCACCCTCGTCCTGCCCCTGTGGATCGGCTCGATTTCCACGGAGAACAGCCCGATTTCTTTAGCCAGCTGATCGACGGGCTTCTGCGCAGCACAGTGCGAGACCTGGACATCGCTGTGAGTGAAGATCAGGATCAGAGAGTCACCTGGAGACTCTGGGCTTTACTCAGAGAAATGCTCACAGCTTTATTACTGAGATGTTTCAGATTTTCAGATCTTTTATATATTACACAATACGACTTTGCGATTTCACGCTGTTCATGTACCTTGCCTGAGGTTCCTGCGGTTTCGGCTTTGTGTAGGTCACGTTCCATTTCCCAGGTCTGTACATCTGCAGAAACTTCTTAGCACTCTTCACTGTGTTCTGTCCATAATAAAAGTGATGAACTGATATATTAATGATAATAATATGAGAAACACAATGATGAGTGACAATATGGTGTCATGTACAGTAGCAGCGGTTCTGCTAACACTAAAGAAATTTTACAGCAATTTCTTTTATTTGACTTTTATTCACTTTCTCTCCATTTAGAGTAGTGTTGTTAATTATTACTGCATTATTAATTCCCTTCATTATTGTACCATTGAGAATTGAACTGATAAAAAAAAAAAATGCAGTAACTGATAAGATGTTTGTTTTGAATCATGTTTCTCTGTTGCTCAGATATCGGTTAACATCTACGCACACCACAAGGGGGCGCATTTGCAGCTCAGATGATGTGCAATATGCTGCAATGAGCAAACTGGAAACATCGGTCAACCTTCACAGCATGTCTCCAGCATGCTGGAGGAAACCAGAGAACCTGAAGGAAACCCAACATGCATGGGGAGATCAGGATCAGTCCCAAACCCTGGAGGTGCGAGACCACAGTCCTCACCAATAAAGTCCATTTCATACATACAAGAGGAGCTCGGTCAATGGGTCATGCGTGAAGCACAAGAGAACAACAATAGCGCCCCAAGTCCCCCGGGAATTCTCACCAATGCTGCCCTCCGTCTCGCCAGTTTTCTTCTGGATTCCAGGATCACTCGTCGTCAACACTTTCCTCATTCTCCTAAATCTCACCAGAATTGATGTGTATCTCAGAATCCATGAGTAGCGGGAGAGCGCTATGACAGAAGACTCGCAAAGAATCGGCATACGCAATAATTCCGTAGCTTCTTGCAGAGATTGGCGAGATTGAAGAATGAGGCTTGGGGAGTTTGAAGCGAGCCTTACGGGAAAATTTTCAGGAGTACGCCAATTCACTCGCCAGAATCACTCTCGTTAGACCACCGTGTGTATGAAAGGGTATGAAACTTAGTTAGCACTGTCCTGTTCGGGCTCTTACCTCCATCAGCATGGCTACAGTCATGGGTCCCACTCCACCAGGAACCGGAGTGATGTACCCCGCCCGCTCCTTAGCAGATGGATAGTGAACATCACCCACCACACGCGTTCCGGACGGCCTGCTGTTGTCTGTGGACGGAAAATCCATTAATCACTGTACATTTTCATACTGACGCAAATGGACACCTGACGATTAAACATACGATTTACAGTATCTGTGTCTTAACGCAAAGAAAGGCATTATGGGTAACTGGTCTTTGCAATGACTTAAGCGGTATGTATCGCATATGCAGAGTAATAAACGGTTGCCAGGCGATCTATTTATAATTGTGTGAACGATGTCACATGGTCAGACGAGGCTTGAGGTTCGAGGTCGTCATTGTTGAAAACAAAGTTAATCATTAGAATGATTGTTATTGTTAATAAGTAAAATATTTTTTTTTAAAAAAGAAACCTGGGATGTAGTTAATGCCGACGTCGATGACCACCGCGCCCTCTTTCATCCACTCGCCCTTCACCATCTCGGCTTTCCCGGTGCCCACCACCAGGATGTCCGCCTTCTTCACCTTCACAGAGCGAGAGTTTTCTCCATGACTGCACATCATTGTTGAGAAATACTGCACTGAATATGAGTAGGAAAAGGAGAAGGAGGAGGAGGAGGAGGAGGAGGAGGAGATACTTCAGCTGGAAGGTCTGGAGTTTTGGAGTGACAGCAGGTGACGGTGGCGTGATTCCACATCAGGAGGTTGTGCATGGGAGCGCCGACGATCTTACTGCGCCCGACCACCACCGCGTTCTTGCCTGATACTGAAACGCCTGTAAACAAACAAACAAACAACCAAACAAATAAACAAATATATAAAAATCTCAGTTATTTTATAGCAGCTATAAACAGTCCCCCCCCCACACACACACACACACCAGTCTCTATTTGTTTGTATCCAGAAAACTACAGCTTTTTCTTTGACACACCGCTGACACTGGCGTCTCCTTCCATCCATTTTAAACACATACGCATCTGCTTGCATGCAGTATTTAGTATTTACAGTACACACCCCGGGGGCGATAAGGCTGTTGCTATAGAAACAAAAACACTATCGGGCAGGAGCATTAATATGAACCTGCAAAACCTGTAAAACCTTCTGCCCAATCAGAATCCAGAACATGGTGGAACCTGTTGCTTATACAATAAGAGCTCAGATCTCTGAAGCTCTCGAGTGTGTTCGCTTTGATTTTCCGCGCTCTCACCGGTGTGTTTGAGGAGCTCCATGCAGCCGTTGGGTGTGCAGGGGATGAAGCAGTTCTGCAGATCACCTCGAGCCAGTTTCCCTGCATTTATGCTGCACAGACTGGAGTGAACAGCACGTCAACACACCTTTAATTACCGTCACATCACAAGCTTATACATGTGGGGAGTTACTGTGCGGTTACTGTGCTACTGTATGGATCCAATCCTCTTGCACAGACACCATGATTGGCCAACTATATGAAGGTGTCATAAACATTACGTTTTCTTTGTATTATCTCTTGATAAACATTAATACTTGACTGTCAGATGAGAAGTCTCTCTCTCTCTCTCTCTCTCTCACCCGTCCACATCCTTGTCCGGATCCACAGTGTTGACGACTTTCTCTGTGTTTATGGGGTTGATGGAGTCCACAGGTAGCTGTACGATGAGCCCGTGAACATCCGGGTCCCGGTTATACAGCTTTATACTCTCTAACACCTAAAAGCACATGGACCATTTTACTGAAAACTGTAGCGTCGATGTCCAAATAACACAAAAAAAAGAGACAGAGATAGTCCTCTATACTGCAAAACAAAAAAACATTCATTGTCAGCGGAGCAGTTTCAGGCCAGGTTTGAAGAGGTTAATTATTTTCAAGCCGTTTGACGTGATTTATCTTGTTTTTCCGATCAGATCCGAAGCGAGTGAGCTACATGCCCGTGGGAGTAAAAAGGCTTGGTGCGGGTCCAAAAAAACAAATGATCAGAACTCAGAGAGTGCATTTTCCCAAGTACGTTTTTTTGTTTTTTCCCCATAGTACTCACGTGACCCGACTGAACGTTTTGATACAAGTTGAAATTGAGGGAATTCTGTCAGTCTGAATGGGAAAATCAGACTTTTTTTTTGTTGTTGTTCTTTGCAATGCTCTAGCACTCCATTCATGGACCCATTCGTCCAGCTGTACAGTATGACCCACTCGTTCCTGGAGTAAAAAAGTGTATGGTGTAATAATAGCTTCGCTGCCACGAAACCATCTGTATCTCAAGTTTTTTCATTAAATGAAAGGGCGACACTCGTAACACCGCAGGGTTCGCTCATTTTAACACGCACAACCAATTTCATCTCTATTCCAACATAAACTCCAAAATCCTCGTTCCAAATCCTCTCTACTTTAATTTGCATTTTCGTTTCCCTATCAAATTTAATCTCACCGTGTTCCAGTTGCATCAAGCTCGATTATTTTCATTGCTCAAAAAAGCTAAAACGCATGATCGAACAGAACAAGCATGCGAGTTTGGATCAGTTGCGACTCGTCCACGTCTGATGACTATATGCCTTTATATAATGTTATAAAACAAGATTATTTGGACTCACCTCGTCTTCTGTAGCTGTCTTAGGAAGCCTGATGTGGTTGGCATTAATTCCAATCTGTAAAAGGTAGAAAGTGAGTGAGACTGAGAGATAATGAGAATCAAACAAACACTTACAAATAAATAAGATTGTATTCTGGAATCCCAACCTACTCTGGCTGCTGCCTTTAACTTCATACTGATGTAGAGGTTGGAGTCGTCTCTGTCTCCGACCTGAAGTGGATAAGATCGTACGCACTTAAGCTGCATGTGTAGAAACATACAGTAGTAATGTACCATGCTGCATATAATTATGAGATAGAAGTTAAGCTCATCCTAAAAGCACAACGAAAAAAAAAAAAACCCAGAGAAATTGAAACTGGCTCTTGAATTAGCTGAATTTGGAGTAATACACTAGTGCATGTGGTCAAAATGGGGTATGATGGACACATTGGGTCACACAATGGTGCATCGGGTCAGGACAATGTCACACACTGGTGTATGCTGGGCAAAATGGGACACACACACTGCTGGACGGGTTTAAAATGGCATCACAGTTGTGTGTGGGTCAAAATGGGCTGGTGTCTGGTGAACAAAATGGGGTACAGTACATGCTTTTTGTATGGTGGATCAAATAGAGTCCCTGCGCTGGTGTATGGTGGACGAAATTGACGGCATGCACTAGAAAGAGGACACACACTGGTGTATGATGGACAAAATGGGGTCACAGACTGGCGTATGGGGTTGAAGCGGGCTCACACACTGGTGCATGTCTATATCTAGCGCTTTTTTCTTTAGCAATTATTACAATTTTTTTTCTCATGTGAAAGCAATGACGAAAAAGAGAAAAGCACATTACCAAATGAGCAACTGGAGAAAGAAAGAAAGAAAGAAAGAAAGAAAGAGGAAAAAAGGAAGAAGAGAGAATAAACAAAAGAATGTGAGTCAGATTATAAGAATGAAAACAGTGTTCATTTTGTTATTAGCAGAAAAAATATGATTAAAGATTAAAAACAAACAAACAAACAAACACAAGACTAACTTGCAGCACCACCAGGCCTGGTCTGAAGCCTGGAAGCTGACGGTACATCTCCTCTACATCCTTCTTCAGACGCTCCGTCACATGTCTTGAGATGAACAAGAACGGTTTTAGTGTTTAGGGTAAAAAAAAAAGAACGAAAAACTCTTTAATTACATGTGGTGTTTATAAGGCTACATGACACCCACAGTACATCAGGATCTTGTGACATGAAATCAGCAGTCATGCACTTGCAGTGTCAAGCTAAAATAAGGATTGAGGCAAGTTATGTGGTAACACGTCTTTTTAGTCAGGATGTCAAGCTGACATAACATCTGAATGAACTGAAACAGCAACATTTCCATTAGATGGTGTTATGACAGTTTATGAGGCCATTATGACAGCTGACGAGAACCCTACATGGAATGTCCGTTCCATCAGACATCAGGTGTCATAATGACCTTTTTTTATGCAACATCACACTAATATCAAACCTGTCACAAAATTGACATGACGAGTGAAGACTATTAAGTAAAATAAATATCTTATTACTGTTTATAAGTGTTGGGTGAACACTGAATGACCGGTGATCCCACAGCAGATCCTGAAGGTCACGATTTGTGCTCATGCAGTGTGACACAAGTGTTCACAATGTCTCATACAGTAGCTTGCAAATTTATTCTTGCTGCTTATAACAGGTTTAAGAATGCTCATAGGGATTCCACAAGAATGTAATAACAGGTCATGATGTGCACTTGTACTATAGGACCACCCAAAAAGGTCAGTGTATATAAAAGATGATCCTGTTGGAATGAGGCTTTATAAATGCATGCATAATGTACGTTATGTAGGTTTATGTCTGTTGTCAGGAAGGCCTATTCATGTCTCATGGTATATCACAAAATGGACATAGCATAAGCTAAGTGATTAAAAGTGATAAGGAGTCATAGTTTAAGAGTTTAATATACAGTATATTTATAATGATGCCACAAGCTGATAATGACAAGTTCTGTATGTCATTATTGCTGTTTATAAGAGTTAAACGACTACTATAAATTATACATATATATGCTTATAAGAGGTTTAGGAATGGTCATAGTCATTCCACAAGAATGTAATAACAGGTCCTAATGATTGTGACGTGCACTTGTGCCGTGGTGAGTGTTTATGACAGCTGACCTGAGTTGGAATAAGACTTTATGAACATCTGTGTAGGTTTATGTCATGTCATAAACAAAGTCATTTAGAAAAGGAAAAATTTTATTGGTGTTTATATAGAACGTATCATAACACATGACTCGGGCACTCAGGGTTATAACAGGTGTTATGACATTTCTCTCATGACTGTTTAGTTAAAATGAGTTTTTAAACCTTAAAATAGCGGAAGAGGTTTAAATGTGAATACGACACAAGTAAATCTATACTAAATAAATAAATAAATAAATAAATAAATAAATAAGGGAACATCAATCCCGGTTTGACGTAAACGTAGAAATGTTCAAGCCAAATATATTTTTTCTTTCATTTTAATTCGACCTTAATGCAGCCATTCTGTGTTGTTGCTGGTTTTCACTCCAAGAACAAAACTATTTGCCCCCTGAGTGATGATGGGGTTAACACCTACAGTACAGTACAGTATATTTACACCTGACCTTGAGTGAGACAATGCGCTCCTGTATCGCTGCCTTCATTACATAAGAGGGCGGCTGCAGGTGCTGGAGTCACGTAACCTCTGGACTTACTGACTACACGGAGAGACTCATGGAGTTTGGACTCACTGTGAGATCTTGCTGCCGGAGATGACCGTAGCTACGGTGCGCCGAGTCTCCCAGCATTTCACGGCTCTCCTTTGGAGATTTATTGCAATCGCAGGAAGCATGCTAGGAACAGCAAGAAAAAAGGGTTTAAAGAGTTTAGTGTCGAGACACTGTTCACTGCTATATGAATATATATATATATATATA
>QMIH01000673.1:142138-154142 GCA_003987875.1 Clarias batrachus | reverse complement strand
ATATATAAATAGATATGATCATGAGCACCTGTGTAGTGTTTATTCAGTGCCTCGGTGCTGCATGTGGTGTAAAGTCTCGTCGTCTCATCCTCAGTCCAAAGTCTGATCTCTCTGGCTTTCTCCAGGTCATGACACCTCACTCTGGATGTTCTGGGAAAAGCTGTAGATGAATAAATAAAAGACAAACAAACAAGTTTCAGTTCAGTCCCAGGCAGTCGTCTTCCTTACATCTGCACACACACACACACACACACATACACACATACACACACACACCCTCGTAAGCTCAGAAGCCCAAGCATAGAGGTTCAGGTTCAGCCTCCTGCACTGACATGAAGGAAGTGATGCGTCTCGTCTCCCTCTCAGCCAATCACAGAGCCCGGTTCATTCGCTTTCTCTTTTTTTTTATTTCTTGCTCTGCTGCACAGCGCTGTGGGTTTTGTCAGAAAAACAAGAAAATGCCTGCGTGCACAGTGAGGTTCTGCCTGGAGTAGTGGGAGGATCTTGGCCAGCAACCAGGGGATTAAATACACTTTCACACACACATGCACACACACACACACTCTCTCTCTCTCTTTCTCCTCAACACAGGGAAAGTCCCGCCCCCCTGTGCTTCTTCCTCCAATGCGTTTGCTCTCTTCTTGTAACCTTCTCCTGCATTGTGGGCACCAATAACTTTCATTTTCAGACTTTTACACAGCTGCTTAGAGGAACCCGTGGTTATTGAGTGTCTACAAGTGTGTGCACAAGGTTTAAAGAGTCAAAGTATTTGTAAAGCTTTGAAATTGGCATTTACTAATGACAGCTGTTGCCATGAATCAGATCTAATGAGCTGATTAAGGTCTGAAACCTTGTAAAAAGAATCTGAGGCTCTGGGACTCTTAGGGTGCCCAAACTTTTGCACAGTGCCATAATAATGTTTTTATTTTTGTAAAATTTATGGTATAAGAAATGCATTTTTTTTTCCATTTCCAAGAGAGACTGTGTTAACATCTTTTCAATAAAAAAATAAAAATCACCAAAAGATGTTATTTATCAAGGGGTGCCTAAACTTTTGCATATGACTATATGACCTTGATATATATATATCAATAGATTTTATTATTTTCCTGAAATGTGTATACATTCATTTATATCTGTATATTTTGAGATAATCAGAGGTTACTGAGGTGACTCACATTTGGGAATTATACAGAGAGTATAATGTTGTTGAAAAATATTGGCACCCTCCAAGATAATGAGCAACACATCATGTAAAAATTTATGAATTGTTGTTGTTGTTGTTGTTTTGTCGCATTCATACATTCTGTGTTTTAAATAAATGTAAATAAATTGACTTTTTTTTTGTTAGTTTCATTCATGTTTTATGAATCAAATGAAAATCATGAAATAAAATGTAATTATCTTTGGCACAACACACACTGTTTTTCAATTCTGGTATTCTCTCTGCTGATTTTTTCTAATAGATTAATTCTTTAAAGCGTTATAGACGATGAGCGAGTGAGAGAACATAGTTTTTGTGTTACAAATATATGAAAATAAGAAAGGTGTTAAAGTAAACTAGTAAAACTAATTATTATTATTATTATTATTATTATTATTATTATTATTATCATCCTTATTTTTTTCCACTAGATGGCGACGCAGGCCCACAAAAGCAGCATGTGTGAACCTTCACACTGACCTGAAGTCCTGGGAGCCGTAGTGATGTTACGAGTGTTAGGACTTTATTAGTCCGGTGAGTGTGTGAGTTTAAGACCAAACTCTAGCTCCTCGTTTATCACCATGGCGCTCTGGTTGCATCTCTTTCTGCTGAAATCTCTGTGATGGTTTCATCGTTCTGGTGTGAATTCTGCGGCTCCTGCGACGTAACTCCTAAAGGATGATATCAGTGTGTTCCTGCACTGACGTCAGAGAGAGAGAGAGAGAGAGACTCCTATTGAAAACTTTATCACTTCGTTGTTGTGTTAACTCCTGTGAAGTTTCTGATACTGTATCGCGCTTTTATTATGAACGGTCCAGAATAAAATATCCAGAGCACCAGCGTGACGTCAGGCATTAATGAGAAGCGCTAGACATCAGCGCAAAGACACCGGATCTAATAATATCCCAGAATGCAACTCAGCTTTATGATAATGCCGGAGATGGTGATGGTCTTGACAGAGCGATTAGCATAAAGGTTAAAGCTGTAGGCGGAGCTGATGAGGAGGCGAGACAGAGATTCAACCAGATTTTAAAAGATGTAAACATATACTCGGGTTTGATTTCATTTTCATAGTTGTGTGGTGTATATATGCTGTGTGGTGAAACAAATGCAACTAACTTAATAATTTTATATTCATGAAAATAACACTGTTCTTCTTTGTATCAAGGAAATCAAACCCCTTTTCTATTTTTTTTTTTTCCCCACTTGGATTTTTTATTTATTTATTTATTTATTGGATGCTTTTTTTTTAATGAGCTCTATGATGTGAATGCTGGAACTTCTCCCCTGGTTTATCATTAATATATAATAAATATGAAGTTAAAGGATGCAAATATATATATATATAATTGTTCATTCATATCAACTGTTCATCTTCACTCATTCACTCTTTAGCGCTTATGCTGACCAGGGGAATCCTGAAGTCCATCCCAGTTAACTGGGGGCACGAGATGAGGGTTGAGCTCAGTAGACTATTCACTACACTGAATGCTGGAGGAACCCAAAGTTTGTTAAAGAACGTATAAATACACAGTCCGGAGTGATACACGGATGACAAACTCAGGTTACATGCTAATTTTAGCCCCTGAAATCAATCTTAAGTGATGAACCATAAACCCCACTGGTCACTGGACACCGCTACCAGAGATGACTTGCAGGAGTGTGTGTGTGTGTGTGTGTGTGTGTGTGTTTCTCGGTGCAGTAAGATGAGTGGAGTGTTTCTGGCATTAGCACTCTGTGCGCCCGGCGGCGTGGGCTCTCGTCAGCACCATTAGAACCCTGGAGCCTTCAAAAGCATTAGCATTATTTCCTGCTCAACGGACATTAGCACGTAATTGCTCTGCTCGGATTGATCTTGTTAGCCAAATGATACAGTATAAGCCTGACGTTTTTTTTTTTTTTTTTCTTCTTCTGGTGCACAGCCATCTGCTGAGCCATCCTTACATAGTGTTCAAGAGGACTAACCTGGAGGAAACCCGTTACGCATGAGGAGCGCATGCAAACCCCAGGCTCACAGAAACAAGGAACGACTCGGACCCTCGACCCCGGAGCGATGAGGCGACAGTGGTGACCGAGACGCCACCGGAAAAAAATAAACACCTATTTCTTCCAATTATCCAGAAATCCATGGATAATCATCCAATCTGCCATCATAGTGTGATGTAAAATGATCAAATTTGTATACAGTACATAAGTATTAACCCCCCCTACTAAATATGTCCCAAATTCTATAGAGATAAAGCCTGGACCTGACTTACTTTAGAACGTGGAAGAGTGTTAGTAGAGGGTTAATACTTATGCAAAGTAATAGGAAGTCATGTAATTATTAAACTTATTGAATAGAAATGTCTCGATACACCATCCCCTGGAGAAACCCAGAGTTTGGTAAAGAATGCATGAAGATCCAGTTATAATAAAATATCACACTCTCAAAATACTCAGTGTCCAGGTATAGACAGGGCAACCTGGAGTGTACCGTGCTACCACCAGCGTGCTTTACAGGAACGATGATGTTTCAGGGGGATGAGCAGCAGTGTTGGGTTTCTGCCAAATGTACAGTAGTGTTCGTGCCGAAAGTGCAAAAGAGTCATAATGTAAAGCGAACTGAGCAAGCAGAACTGGACTGCTGTTAAGATATAAAAAGCTATAAGGCTACATTGACATCGTCTGAACGCACAAATCTGATGTTTCTCAGACCGAATCGGAGTCACTTGCATATGTGGCCCTATAGATATCTGATATCTGACATAGAACACATCTGCTATGTGGTCACGTGACGTAAAAGAGATCTGAATTTGTGTGACTATTTGACCTTGCCTATGCATAGCGCGCTCGCTGAGGTCAGCAGTCAGGATCGTCAGTATGGAGATTTCATAGCGGTGCTGAAACAGCGAAAGTGATGCGTCACCGCTCGTGTTAGAATGGAAGGCTGATGCAGGATGCAATCGCAGTAAAAGCCAGGTTGTACAGTGTAGGACCTCACAGAGTGCAAGATGTGGAGTGAGTGAGTGAGAGAGAGTAAGAGAGTGTGTGAGTGAGAGAGTAAGAGAGTGTGTGAGTGAGAGAGTGTGTGAGTGAGAGAGTGAGTAAGTGAGTGAGTGAGAGAGAGTAAGAGAGTGTGTGAGTGAGAGAGAGTGAGAGAGTGAGTGAGTGTGTGAGTGAGAGAGAGTGAGTGAGTGTGTGAGTGAGAGAGTGAGTGAAAGAGAGAGTGAGTGAGTGTGTGAGTGAGAGAGTGAGTAAGTGAGTGAGTGAGAGAGAGTGAGTAAGTGAGTGAGTGAGAGAGTGAGTGAAAGAGAGAGTGAATGAGTGGGTGAGTGAGAGAGTGAATGTTCACAATAAATAAATGTTTGATTAGAAGCGTGTGTGTGTGTGTGTGTGTGTGTGTGTGTGTGTGTGTGTGTGTGTGTGTGTGTGTGTGTGTCATTTCCCTGCTCAGAGTTGCGGTGTGTTACTCTGAATTCTAGGAACTGTATTCCTATTAGACGCATGTAACAATATGGAGTGTGATGTGCAACTCAAATAACAAAACACACACACACACACACACACACACACATTTCTGAGAGAAATCTACCGTATATTACATACATCATTCTTTTTTTAAGTATAAAGTTATTAATCTTGAGGGGTGCCAATATTTCTGGATTGATTCGATAGTATAAATCCACATTCGTGCCGCGCGGCTTCGGGATCGCGTCCAGAAGTGAGATATTATTAGTAACATAAAACAAACTAAACTATCAGGGCAGCGGTGGGACCGTAAGCAGCTGCTTCTCTCCTGGTGTTCGTCCCTGCGCTGTGTCCTGGTGTTCGTCCCTGCGCTGTGTCCTGGTGTTCGTCCCTGCGCTGTGTCCTGGTGTTCGTCCCTGCGCTGTGTCCTGGTGTTCGTCCCTGCGCTGTGTCCTGGTGTTCGTCCCTGCGCTGTGTGTCCTGGTGTTCGTCCCTGCGCTGTGTCCTGGTGTTCGTCCCTGCGCTGTGTCCTGGTCTCGGTGATCTCGTACTGTTTTCTTGTTGCCTTTACAGCTTTATTACTCCCAAACAGTCTGACTTCTCAATAATTTACTACCTTCCTAATATTCCTGTCGGATTGACAAACTCTGAGCTGGTTTTAGTCTCTGTACCGTTACACAGAGATGAAGGATCGTTCCTGACTAACAGTGTGCGATTAAATCAAGCTGGAATAAAGGTCTATTAAATGTAATAACTGAACAGGATTTACCTACAGTGGTTACAGTGTGTTAGACTTTTGGCCACATCGTGGATACTCAAAGGGCATCGTGGGTAGTGTGAAGAAAAATGATGACAAAATGAATGAATGAAAATGAATGTGTGTGAGAGAGAACCCAAAGATGTTAAGATTAAAGATGCAAAGTAAAGTGTTTCGCTCTTTGCTGGTGTTATGACATAAGCATGAACATATATATATGTATGTGTTTTTCTTATTATTAGTTTTAAATTTATGCTTATTTATGTATAGCATATAAGCATGCATTTAAAACTAATAATAGGAAAAGCATATTTATTTACCATTGTTTAATTAGTAATAATTTAGTCTACACTTATCCATAAAGGAAAAACAAATGAAGCATGGGACTAAATAGTTCTCATCATATTATTATATAAAAAGTAAAAAAAAAAAATACATACTTACATACTTACATGCATCTAGTGAAGGTTAAAAACATTCTGCACACTGTTTTCCTTCTGTATGCTGTTTAGTGTGTACGAGGGGTGCCATTAATAACGGACCTGACTCGACAGTTTCACGCCTCTCCTGAGAACAGCTCCAGATGTCTGATGTAATCATGTGTAGACGTGTTCAGTGTGCTGTGATGTGTGGAGATGTTCACCTGCTCAGTCCAGAGGAGCGCCTGGATCCGCTCTGGGTTCCTCGCGCCCGGTCCTCGTCAGGAGGCGTCCGTGCACTCGTGTGCACTTCCAGTCTGTGGTCACGAACTCACACCGGCCGGGTCAGAGGAGCACCCGCCGAGCTTAGCGCTAATCATTAAAAAGTGTGGAGGCGGAGAATCAGACTAAAAAACAAACAGAGATGTTTTTCAGTTACACATTACTCTGACTTTGAAATGACCTTGAAGGCCAGGTCTTGAGCAGCGTGAGGTTAAGAGAGCAGCACTGTTTGAGAAATCTGATTTAAACACTAATATTTCATGCAGAATATTAGATTCTGGCACAAACAATCGTCTACGCTGGATCAAGTGCTATTCTATGTGTGTGGACGCCGTTTTCTTCAATTAAATCAATAATTATTCACACAGTGATGTATTGAAGATACAAGTTCCTTACAACACTCGCCAACTTCTTATTCACAGTATATATTGCTATAGCAAGACAGTCCATATTTTCTATACCACTATTTTATTTATTTATTTTTTATTTTAAAGGTGATGTCGTAAACCCTGCATCTGATTCACGTCACTGTCAGGGATAACCCCTAGAGGGCGCCAAAGCGCCCTGGCAACTCGGTCAGGTGACAAGGGGCGCTCACCTGAACCGAGGTGGTCATTAGTTTTATTATAAATAGTTTGGTTTCTTTGAGTTTCTTGTCTTGCGCCTGTTGATTTTTATCGTGGTTAATGTCTGCATGTTTAGTTAGTGTCTGTATACGTGTTTTAGTTTCAGTTTTCATATAAAGTATATTTGTTTTGTCGTGTTTCCCTGACTTTTTTGGTTAAATAAACATCGTTTTCCTTTAAAACCTGGACTCCTGCAATTGTGCCTCGCACCACACATCGTGACAGTCACATGTATCGTGTGGACATCCTGATTCTGAAAACGAGAAACTTATCTGCACATAAATATTTAAATCGCTGACTGTAAATAAAAAAATCTAAAAAAACCTCCTAAGCCGATGTGTTCTACTTCCTTCCACTGCCTGAATCGCATTTCACTTTTATTCTCTTTATCTGGACTCTGGAGTAAAGTGCTAAAAATCCTGCTGTGCTGTTTGCTCTATCCTCATGCATTTTAAACACGGCGACGATGGCATATTGGACACTCGAAATCCTTCTTCTCTGGAACCCGGTGGTTTCTTGGTGAGTCCTGCCACAGCAGTGAGGACGACAGCCATCCCCGAGCACGTCCCTCTGTCCCACTTACGTCAAGAGTCAGGACTCGATAAGAGGGTTCTTATAAAACAGGGCTCCGAGGATGCGCTTTAATAAATCACTCACCGGAGACCAGAGGAGGAAAAGACGTCTAGTGAAGTCTACTCAAGTACCGTACCAGCGTACCACTGGCACCGGCTGTACAGTATGTAGGACACTTATTAATGATTGTTTTATATGTTGTAGGAGGAACTTGTTGGATTATCATATCACAAAGAAACAGCATTTCTATTTTAGGAATGGGAACAGCTGCAAAGTGAAAACAGACTTTGTTTTTGCATGAGTCAGTAAGGCCCTGGTCCAGAACCTGAGCCCAAATCCGACATGTTGTTGACGTCTCTGCATTGGTTGCTATGGTACCAGCACTGGAGACTTACATGCGGCACAATATTTCCTCATATCACTCTGATCCTGTACTACTGCTCCCCATTTCCATACTGAGCTCAACCCAGGAGGTTAATCTACTGTAGCTGCACATAAACTTCAAGGGCGCAACTTTTATATACTTATTGGTAATAGCATCAAAAGCAGATAAACGACCCTCCATGGTAAAGCACAGCAAATTAGCTTTCTACAAAAATATTTATTTATTATTAATTACAGCGGTACCTTCAGCGGCGAGGTCTTAAGACTAAATGTCGTATTGTGAAACACATTGTCCCATAGGAAATAATGTAAATGCAGATAATCCGTTCCAGCCACCCAATTTCCAACAATATTTTTCTAAAATGTTTTTTTTTTGCATAAACAATCAAAACATTTAGACATGTAAATGAAGTAAAATGTAAAATAAATAAACATGAAACCTCACTTAACCGTAGTTTATGATGTTTATTATGACTATGTAAACCCTAATGCTCAAAGTAATTAAACATATTGAGTTCTGTTAACTTAAATAATTGCAATTAGTTCAAATTAATAGACCTTGTTGAGTTTTCTGAACTTTTTGGTATTTATGTTAGCTGAAGAAACCTGATATTTGAAGCCACAATAACTGTCTCCTTAAAGTTCCACCAACTTAAAATCTTTCAGCCGCGATTTTGTGTCTGTCATCATCAATGCACATGTAAACTGCCCACACTGAATTGTTTTAATCAAGATGGTGGATTGGTCTGTCTTCACATAACCTTTACAAATCTGGGCTCTAAAGTACCAGAGCACTGGTGGGTTTGGGTTAGGGTTTCACCTGCCATGCGAAAGGGCCGGGTTCGATTCCCACCCACTCGATAAAGTGTCGGTCCAAAACCCAGATAATAATGGGAGTGTTGTGTTCAGAACGGCATCTGGCGTAAAAACATGTGGTGACCCATTGTCAGGAGCAGGGGAAAGACCAACAATAATTTATTAAATTTGAAACAACTAAAAAAATGATAGCATGAGTTTAGCTACTCAGTAATGCAAGTAAAGAACGATTAATATGAACAAGTACAACAAACTCAAAAACTGATAGTTTTGTTTATTTCAAATTGGAAACATCATTACTTAAAACATTTTATGTAACCGATTACTTCAAATTTTTTCGAGTTTTGCCAACTTATCCGGGTTTACAGTGTGCTTTAAAACCCAAACTGAAAGCGGCTCAGTTTTCTTCTTGCTATCATCCTTGATAACATTCTTGGGACCATGGTGCTGTGTCTTCACTAAATCTTGCACAAAATGCAAACAAAAAACTTGCTTCACTTGGCTTTCCAGTGACGCAAAACAGTTTTGAGTAGCTCCGGGACTTGCGCGCAACTTCGCTTCAGCTCAGTTCGGTCGCTCGTATGCTGAAACTGCTTCCCATGCCGAGGTAAATTTCTTAAATTTAAGTCCTTAAGGCAAAAACACTTAAGGTGGGGAGTTGGTATGCCGAGGTACCTCTGTATTAATTTCCATCTCCATTTCTTCCACGATCTTCTCGCTCATTTTTTAAACCCACATGTCCATGTCCATAGCACAAATTTCAGCTTCCTTGTCAGGTTGCGGTAACGTAATGGACAGTGTGAAATTCGATTCACGCAGGTAGAGCGTCCAGACTGAGACTCATCTTTGAGAATCTGATCTGATTTTGAAGAAGCTCATACAACTGAATTAATCAGTAGGTGAATCTTACTCAAAAAATAACTCGATATGACAAACCTTTAGAGTTACAGTGGAACCTCGGATTGCGAGTAACGTGGTTTACGAGTGTTCCGCAAACCGAGCAAAGATTTTTAATAATTTTTTAATCGGAAACCGAGCAAGTATTAGTTTACGAGCGCCAAGTATCATGCATCACGCATGCGACACTTATTTTGACACCGAGCGTCACCCTCTCACCTTCCCCTCCACAACAATGTTTCTGCTGTGTTTATGCGTTTGTTGTGAAACTTAAAAAGTGATTTCGTTAATATACGCTCATGCCAGTCTTAGAGAGATTTCTTTTTTTTCTTGTTAAAACGGTGTTTCCGTTGTGTGTGTGTGTGTGTGTGTGTGTGTGTGTGTGTGTGTGTGTGTGTGCTGTGAAACTTAAAAAGCGAGGTGGGAAGAGGGAGGAGGAGTGTTAGTGCAGATTAATTTGTTTTATTTTCATTTTATAGATTGTATTAATTATTTTTATGTATTTATTTTTTGGGGGCTGTGGTACGAATAATTTGAGTTTTCATTATTTCTTATGGAAAATGATGATTTGGTTTACGAGTGTTTTGGAACACGAGCTCACTTCCGGAACGAATTATGCTCGTAATCCAAGGTTCCACTGTAATTAAATCTGTGTCATTCCTTTAATGTTCAGAGAAAGGTTATTTTACTTTTATTAATTTGTCTGCGTAATTAACTATTAAAACAGGATATTAAGAAAGAAAGAAAGAAACAAAAAGAACTAACAGATAAACATTCTAGGATGTGCTGGATCAAGTGCTATTTTAAATTGAACCTACTCAGGAGACACAAACAGGACTGCAGGACCTCTTCAGGACCCTCTAAAGCAGTGGTCTCAAACTCCTGGCGTTCCTGGAGGGACGCAGCCCCACAGAGTTTTGTTCCAACCCTGCTCCAACATACATACCATGTAGTTTTCAAATAAGCCTTAATGACCTGTTTAGTTGGATCAGGTGTTTTTAATTATGGTTGGAACAAAACTCTGTAGGGCTGCGGCCCTCCAGGAACTGAGTTTGAGACCCCTGGTGTAAAGGTCTGATATGAACACAGGTCCTTGTGCATCCTCAATGCATACTGTACGTCTTTACAGTGCAGTACAGTCAAATTATAGGGCAAAAC
Organism: Clarias batrachus; assembly: GCA_003987875.1. Classification (NCBI taxonomy): domain Eukaryota; kingdom Metazoa; phylum Chordata; class Actinopteri; order Siluriformes; family Clariidae; genus Clarias; species Clarias batrachus. The sequence continues at coordinate 143,576 of QMIH01000673.1, read as the reverse complement.
TGTTTGGCTCAGGTGGCTAATGCGCTTGGTTGTTAGTTTGGGGATTTGAGGATCCGGGTTCAAGCCCTGCTGTCGGTGGTTACTACAACCATACTACCCAGACACTGCATGCAGTGCCGATCCAAAGCCTGGTTCAAATGGGAGCTTTGTGTCCGAAAGGGCATCTGGTGTGAAAACCTGTACCAAAGAGCATGCGGATCGGATCCTGTGGAGAGCGTTTGAAAGACAAAGAATAAATAAAAATTGCATAATACAGTAGGTGCCCTTTTACCATCTTTATATGAAACTCATGTTTAGGAAGCCTTCACAAAGTAATTAGTAATATCTTATATTCATGACGACTTCTTAAGGTGTCTTGACTTTTAGAGCCGTTACAGATAACCCGAGGCCGAGGCTGGTTGCTATGCAGTGATGTAAAGCTCTAAAAGGATCTGTTTGTACAACATCTGTAAGTTTAAAAACACCACTTATTTATCTGAGGTCTGCTTTAAGGCACAGTTCACTGCACAGATGTCTGACCAAGCTCCTGCTCCCCGGCCCCCCAAACACACACACACACACACACACACACACACACACACACATTCACTCGCTCAGATTTTGAATGAAAGCTTTCTTAAAGATGACCTGATTAGCCGTTTGTTCCACCAGGAGCTCATCAGGTAAAAGTGCCGCGGTGCCCTTTAGCGAACGAATCGTGACGCCCGAGTCGCTGCACAACGTTTAGCGCGACGGTATGCAAATCGAGCTCCGTTAAAACAAGACGACCTATATTAACCTGATTTCACAAAATGCCATCTCTTATTTCATTAGCATTTATAGAGCCTTTATAAGATGCTCCAAGTGATTACAGATGTTCCTGCTGCATAGATTTACAGTACAGTGCAAATGTTTGTGCACCTCTGGTGTATAATAAGAAGACAGGAAATGTGATTGACATTAAGTTGTGTAGTGTGTTTGTTGTGTGTTTCATAGATTTTGCACAAAAAAAAAAAAAAAAGAAATCAGATGTTTTAAGACAAAGATTTATTTTTTTGATCACTGAAAAACAAAAAAAATAATTCTTCTTTACGCATTATTATGTATAACGTATAATCAGAGGTGGAAGATAACGAAGTACGTTTGCTTTGTTACTGTACTTACAGGAAGTACATATTCCACATTTCTGTGCTTTACTTTTTTATTTGATTTTATTAATTGATATGCTTTCACTCATAATATATACAACAAATAGCTGTACGTTTACTTATTTACGTATTTCTGCATGATGTTTCGTTATCTACAGTAGGGAGTTTTGTATGTAACTCCATTTTACACACCTCAAAAAGGTATCATTTCCCTCTGGATAAAAAATGTACAAATAAATAAACAAACAAACAAACAAACAAACATATTTTTGCCCAGAATGCATATGAAAAAAAAATGCCCCCCCCCCGCC
>QMIH01000673.1:108475-130912 GCA_003987875.1 Clarias batrachus | reverse complement strand
AAAAAAAAAAAAAAAAGTGCACATGCCTAAATATTTAGCCAGATTTGATTGGGTTAGTGCCCCCTACAGTTTAATGTCAGTAATATCTTGTAAAATGTAGCAGCAAATTCAATCAAGGGGAAAAAAAAAAGTGTCGCACACAAAACCTTATCTTCTGCTTCTTTGTCTTTCGGCTGTTCCCTGTCAGGTGTCCCCACAGCGAATCATCTGCCTCCATCTAACCCTGTCCTCTACGTCCTCCTCTCTCACGCCAACTAACTTCATGTCCTCTCCGACTGCATCCATTTGGTCTCCTCCAGACCTCCTGCCTGGCCGTTCCAACCTCAGCATCCTTCTACACCAGGCATGGGCAAACTACGGCCCGGGGGCCTCATGCGGCCCGTTAAACGTTTTGATTCGGCCCAACAAATTTGAAAAAAATTTCATAAATTAACCTTGTTAATGTTTTATTTCCCCTGTAATTCTGATGTTTCCTCACTAGATGGCGCACTCTAGATATATTGGCTTTGTTGAGGTGAAGCGTAGGCCTATTACTCCACGTTTGCATTTTACCCTTTGACCCTTTGACCAAAGCATGCCATCTATCTGCTCCTGTTCCGGCCCTTTTGTCAAATGTTAGAACTCAATGTGGCCCACCAATCAAAAAGTTCGCCCACCCCTGCTCTACACGATCTCTCCTCTGAACACGTCCAAACCACCTCAATCTGGCCTTTCTGTCTTTATCTCCAGAACATCTAACATCTAACATGGGTTGTCCCTCTGATGGACTCATTCTTGATCCTGTCCATCCTCGTCAGTCCCAAAGAGAACCTCAACATCTTCATCATCTCCGCTACCTCCAGCTCCACCTCCCGTCTTTTCTTCAGTGCCTTCAGTAATAACGGAAACCTAGCTGACAAGGCTACGATGTGCTAGACATGCTAGCCAACACCATGTACTATCATGTAGAGCCGTAGAGCATCGCTGGTCCCACCACTGTCTTGTCCACCTTTCCTTTCATTCTCGCTGATACTCTTTTATCACACAACACACCTGACACTTTTCTCCAACCTGCCTGTACACGCCTTCTCTGGACCGTTGACCCTAATTAAAGTCCTGCACCTTCTTCAGCTCTGCTGCCTGTAGCCTCACCGTTCCACTTGGGTTCCTCTCTAGAGTTTCCTCCACCTGTTCCCATGATCTCGCTGCAAAGCACAATGTGCAAAAAAAAAAAAAAACTGTTGAATTGTGAATATGGTTGAAGATAATGAGGAACGTTATAAGCAATACAACAATTTTAGTTTCCAGCATTATCAGCCTCCTCCTGTACCAGTTTCATTTTCACTTCAGTTGCGTAATAACGTACAGTATCGAGGACATTAAGGGACAAAATCCCTGTCATTCGTCACTGCTGGAGTGACTGCAGGGACTGTAGCAGAGTGTAAACATATTGTACCTTTTCTTGGTTCCAACATTCTCCGAAAATCCACTAACAGCATTTAATTCACTCACAGCACCATAGTGAGAGATTTCATGCAAAGCTGTTAATTTCACTTCACTAATCACATTTTTTTCTTTTTTTCCAATGTAAAGCTTCTAAGACTGAACATGGAGTTTATCTTATTTATTTTGCTGCCAAACTGCTGATTAGATTAAATGATAAAAAAAAATAAAAAAAAGATTAGATGATTATCTAGCATTTGCTATGTTCTGGTGGCTCGGAAACCTAGCTGACAAGGCTACGATGTGCTAGACATGCTAGCCAACACCATGTACTATCATGTTGGTTGATATTGAAGTCAATTACTATGAGAAGCGTTCAAGTCAAACCGGATCTTATCTGTAGCCTTTATTTGTCACATATAAATGACAGCACAGTGAAATTCCTTCTTTGCATGTCCCAGTGTAACTGAGATCAGAGCGCGAGGTCAGCCATGGTACAGCGTCCCCGGAGCAGACAGGGTTAAGGGCCTCGCTCAAGGGCCCAACAATGGCAACCTGGGCCAATTCTCCAATCAGTAACTCAGTGCCTTAGCCCTCTGGGCCACCACTGCTCCAAACATTAACTTCCCATACCGGGGGTCGAACCCTGGCCGCCTGGGTGAAAACCAGTAATCCAAACCACTAGACCATATGGGAGCTCTATTTACAGAACAGTACAGTACAGTGAAACATTTGCAAAGCATGCAGAACATGCAGCGAGTGAAAGACCTCATCCTTGAAAATTGACGGTTAACTTGTCACCAGCTTCCTGGAGGGACTCATCTGTGTGTGTACACACAATCATTCACCAACACCACTTGCACGTTACAGGAACTCGGCTGGGAGTTATTGTCACGTCCCCTGTACAGTCCTGACCTCGCTACAAGCCATTTCCACAATGTTTGGGCCATTAAAGGAGTTCCTGGGAGGCCAGTGTCTCAGATGTGAATCAGACGAACTGAGGAAACGTCCTACCTCGATGGTGTCCAGGCACTAGTGACACACTGGGATCAGTGCATTAGTGTATCAGGGGATTATATAGAGAAATAAAGGGGGATTTTAACTTTCAGAACGGTGTTCTGCTATTCTGTACAATCAAAAGTCCCGGTTTGATTTGAATGCTTTTTGTAGATGCTTTTTGATATGCACTTCCAGTTCAGCTCGTCTCTGTTACACTATAAAAAATGTGGAAAATGTCAAAGGGGCGAATACTTGCGCAATCCACTTCAAGATAAGAATCAGGACGGATAAAGATAAGGATCGAACAAGTACCGTTGTCTCTTCAGCCGCCCGTCTCCTCCCCAGACGTCCTCGCACGCGGTTATTGAACCCGGTGGTAATTTTTGTAATCTTCACTCCACTTTATGCGCGGAGGATAAAAAGGAAGCACACATATTTTGTCTTTATCGCTCTCCGGGGGACGCGGGGATTGTGAGAGTGCGGAGATTAACGCCGCGCTGTCGTTTCAGGTTCGGATGCCGAGCGTCTGAGCTCCGGCGGGAAACCTGTTAACGTCAGCGCCGGCGATGCCGTAAACGTTTTTCCAGCTAATAAACAGAACGTGACGGGGGGATTCACCAGCAGTGTATTTCACTCAGGAGCAGCGTGTGTCCTCTCGGCTCGGAGCCGCGAATCGATGGGGCCGCGGAGGAGGAGTGATGGACGTGGCGGAAGAACGTGTCGACTCGCGGCTCTGGGTTTCTTATACACGTGCACGAACAAAGTGAAATGTTTAAATGGATACCCGTACTTGACTGAACAGGCTTAATTGATTGTTGTTGTTTGTTTATGTATAACAAAGACCTGAGCTCTGAGTCAATAAACACCAGTGAGCATTCTTCACAGAATATAAACAAACAAACAAACAAACAAACATGTCATTCATTATTAAATACGTCATTATAATCGCAAGAAAGAAACCATGTTTGGAACATTCTGCTATAGAAACGTAATCAACTTCAGCAATTCCAGTTCAGCACGCCACCCCGGTGTTGATGATTTTACCACAACAGCACCACGCGGAGTGTTTTTCACTGCTGGGATTTGCTTTTCTAGCGATGTAATGACATTTCTGGGAAAGCAAGAGCACACACTTGTCTTTCCACACATGTCAATGCCTGTCCGCACACACACTCATCGCTCCAGTATCACTGAACTCGGTAAACTCGAACAGCATTTTTCCCAATGGTCCATCATCATGATCACTGGTCCCGCGGGATCCTGCGCTAATCAGTCGCTAATCCAGACCAGGGCGCGGGTCATTCTACTGACTCCAGACCTCATGATGCGTATTGCACCCGCGGGGAATCAGGCGTGCAAACACCAGGCTGTGGAGCAACAGCGGATAAAGGGCTCGGCTCCGGTGAGGGGAGGGGGTGCACGTGGGGGGGGGTGCATGGGGGTGCAGAAGGAGGGGTCAACAGATCGATATCTGCTTTATTGATTCACTTCTCTGAATGTAAAGCAGGCGACGGGTGCAGCGGTTTCACGCAGGCGAGCGCCGGTGGATGTAAAGGTGGAGGTTTGATGAGAGGAGGCGGCCTCGTGCTGACGGCTGGGGAGGAAGAGTAGCAGAAGATAAAGCGAAAATACAACGGCTGGAGAAAAGCATGTGTCTGTATCAAGCTTTATCATGTTTGAGTTTAGGACAGAGATCGTGGAGTTCAAAACGACTGTGCGTTATTACTGTAGAACAACTAAAACGGCAACATCTCATTAAAATCATGAACAAATCAGGGAGAAAAAAAAACAAAACAGACAAAGAAAGAAATTCTTCCAATTATCCGTGAAATACTGAAACACAAATTAACAACCAAGTAATCTCATAGACATCTCTCTTTTTTTTTTTCTTTCCTCATGATTATGACATTTGAACTCTACGTTTAGTCCTGGCATATACAGTAGACTAATGATTTAATCTTTCATTAATCTCTTATTATTATTATTATTATTATTATTATTATTATTATTATTATTTGAAAAGTCACATCACATTAAAAAATTAACAAAACTTTATAGTCACAGGACGATCGAGACTCTGTAATAAACTCATCACCGACTCCATAATTTATTTATAACATTTATTATGCTTTTATTGTTGAAACTCTGAGAAAAAATTATCACATGCAGATTTTAATGAAGTGTAAATCTAAAGGTCAGAGGTCAGGCAGATCTGGAGGTGCTACGAGGAATAATGAATGCTTCAAAGACGTTTTTTTTTTTTTTTTTTTTTCCACACACACACTTGCAATAATGAGATGATGGAAGATTAATGAGCAGGAGTGTTTTGTGTTTTTGTGTCATTAGTGGGCCTTCTGTGTTTTTATTTATCTTTTTTTTTTTATCTTTCAATAATACAAAAAAATTAAAAATCCAATGTTTTATATTGAATTGCTCACCTTCTTAGAGCAGAATCGATCGTCTCTTGTAAAGTCGAACGCATTCACATGCTGCTTAGTTACAGTAGCTTCTTCATACATGCATGTATTCTTGTGCATAACATATGATTTGTATCCTTGTCAAATATGTTTTGTAAAATTCAAATGAAGCTAAATTTGGGCAAAACTTTGCGCCCCCCCCTAACCCCAACTCATTTAGAAAAAATCTTAAGCAAAACCTAAAGGTGAAAGAAAAAAAACATTCTCACCAACCCACAAAATACTTGGATATCTGTAGTCGAGTGCAAAAGTTTTCACACCCCATCATTTTTTTAATCAAAGTTATACTAAACTGTAACTTTATTTAAACATGTTGACAATTCATAAAGTAAATTAAATTTTATGTAGGGGTGCACAAACTTTTGCACTCAACTGTCACTGTGTATACAGGTTTTCGTAAAAAAATAAAAATAAATCTGTCACTTGACAAGTGTGTAACATTAAAATAGACATAAACAGTCCATGTTAGGCGTTTCTGCTGGAAGAAGTCTTTACAAGTGTTTGTATAATAGTTGAAATGAAATGCATATGTAGGTGTAATGTATGCTAATGACCACTACCCTTAATTCCACACGTCTTATGTCACCCTGTCATTAAAACTTACAAGACATAAAACTTATCAGCTGATTCCTGTTAAAGTTAGCCTTTACAAACATGTATGTCGATTCACGCCGTTTGTCATTACAGGATTACATAGATGTTACTGTATGTCGAGTTATGAACTCTATCCGAGTGTTGTGTCAACCAGATGTCAAACATCTGACAAAGCAGTCCTCTTGCCTTTGCTAACATTTTTGCAGATTCGTGTCAGTTGCCATGTGGGCTGATGTAGACGCTTATGGACAGTGGATGTCATATGTCGTCTTAAAAATGCTATTATTAAGGTTAATGTTATTAAAAATGCTATTATTAAGGTTAATGTCAGTTATTATAAAGGGCTTACGCTGTATATGTAGCCCAAGTGCTCAAGTGTTTTATCAACCTGTGTTTGTCAGTTGAGGCCAGTTGGAAGAAGAGACATTTACAACCCTTTGTGAAGGACCAACCTTATTAGTCAGTTGACATAAAGCTCTTGTGTAGTATTATAAATGCTACTGTTATGAATACATTTTTTCATTATCCGAACAAAAAAAAAAAAAATGGGGGAAAAATCAGTCTTTCTTGCTACAGACCCCAGCTAATAAACATTTACAAATATTTACTGTATGAAACTACCATAGGTTGACACAAATAGTTGACCTGCTGTATTAATGTACAGTATATGTGCTCTATGAGTTATGTATCCTCATGAACTCCTTCCCTATGAAGTTTGTTCCATATGCAAGCATTCTTTTATCGAATAATTGTTTGGAAATCTTGAAAAAATTCTGAACAAGGTGTTTGTAAGCATTTTATGATGCAAAACCATAAAACAGTCATACAAACCCACTCTGCAGTGAGACCCATCTGGATGTAGTGTGTACGTACATTATCCAGTTTCCTCCCACCACTGAGTGATGCTACGCAGGCCGGAGTCGCAGAGTCGCGGAGTCGATGTGCAGAAACAGGATGGTTAGTTAATAAGAGGAATGAATTGTGAGTGTGTGTGTGTGTGTGTGCAGTGTAATGACCATGTGATGGGAAGTGATCAGTGAAATCTGAATACATCATCTGCTGATTAATGCCGCACTGCAGGGATGGTTTCTTTCCTGGCCTGGGTTTTCTTTTTCTTTTTTCTTTTCCCCACTGCAGGGAAGACGTGATGAATCCCATGACGGCGTGAGAGCTTATGCTGGATCTGGGACTGGGACTTGGACGGCAGAGAGAGTCAGTGGAGGACGGATGAAGGTTTCTTAGCCCGTGGTGTTGAACAGCAGATGGAAAGTTGGGGGTGTAACAGGCAAAGAAAAAAGAGTCGCATTTGTTTTAGTGTGAAGCAGACTGTTGTACAAAATCTCTAAAATCCTTTAAAAAGATTTGAAACAAGAAGGACTCGATGCCAGGATCGTCCATGAGGACGCCGACGTCGCCAACCAGACTAATCCTTTTTCTCATAATGCGTGTGCGTGACTGCAATAGCCTTCAAATATGCTTCAAATCAATAGGGCTTTATTTTTCCAGATGTTTGACCTTGCCGTGACCTTGACCCTGTTTGAATCAGTTCCAAAATTCAATCAGTTTATCTGCTGGTTATAATATAATTCTCATATAAATTGTGTACACGTTTTCTTGAAATATGAAAACATGTTCGTGTAACAAGTAAGTAAGTAAATAAATAAATAATACTCAGATCCATGAACACTGGAGGCTCCTTCCATAGACATCAAATACACACACAACATTTTTCTTCAATTATTTAAAAAATGGTTTCACATGAACATCCCTATCAATAAGCTGTGACCATAGAAACGATAATGTATTTGAATATTAACCTGTGATCTGAAGCTGTCAGAACTGCACTGATCGAGAACTAATCAACATCCCCTGACCAATCAGAACTCAGGATTCAGCAGCGGTGCGGTGTTCTGGCACAGTGAAATATAAGTCAAGTATAAGTGCAATTATGTGACTAATTAAGGAAAAAGAAAAACAATGTGGCGGTGATACGATGGACACGTGTACATACACACACACACGCGCGCTCGCACACGCACACACACACACGCTCACACACACATGCTTCTGCTCCCCAGCAACTGGAAATTGAATTAAATCTCCTGGACCTGATTGCGGATCTGATTAAAGTGGTCTCTGAGAGGCCAGAGCCGGCGTTTTACAGGAGCGCACCTGGCACTGAGGGATAATTACTCGCTCAAACCACAAAACCTTTTAGCCTCTAAAGACCCGGCGTTTACGTCTGTCACAGAGTTTACCTGCTGAGGTTATTTACTTACACCACGGCCCGCGCTCCTACACTCTTTCATTTCAGCATGTTCTTAGTATTAATGCGTCATGCTGTAATTGAGTTCAATCACACACTGCAGTTAGACAGGAAGGAGGAACAAATAAAGCAAATGGAAAGTGTGTGTGTGTGTGTGTGTGTGTGTGTGTGTGTGTGTTCCTTATTTCTCATCAGCCTGTATGAATTTTTCTTTACATTGTAGAAAGAACAGAGTACTTTGTTTATACACACAGATTCTGGGCTCATTAGGATCCTCACACACACTGAGCAGTGATGCAGACGGTCTCTTCACTTGCCGGAGCATTTTTATCTGCCTGCAAACTCTGTGGCTGCTGGAGTCGGCTTTACTTTTGTTAATACGCTCTGTTCATACCCTGTTTATACTCTGCTTAAGCACTCTTTTTATACACTCCACTAATACACACCATGCATACACTGTGGGTACACTCCATTTATACACTCTGTTTATACACTCTGTTTATACACTCCATTTGTACACTCCATTTGTACACTCCGTTTATACACTCTGTTTATACACTCTGTTTATACACTCCATTTATACACTCAATTTGTACACTCCGTTTATACACTCTGTTTATACACTCCATTTTTACACTCTGTTTATACACTCCACTAATACACACCATGCATACACTGTGGGTATACTCCATTTATACACTCCATTTATACACTCTGTTTATACACTCCATTTAAACACTCCATTTAAACACTCCATTTAAACACTCCATTTATACACTCCATTTATACACTCTGTGTATACACTCCACTAATACACACCATGCATACACTGTGGGTATATTCCATTTAAACACTCCATTTATACACTCTGTTTATACACTCTGTTTATTCACTCTATTTATACACTTCATTTATACACTCCATTTATACACTCTGTGTATACACTCCACTAATCCACACCACGCATACACTGTGGGTACACTCCATTTATACACTCCATTTATACACTCCATTTAAACACTCCATTTATACACTCCATTTATACACTCTGTGTATACACTCCACTAATCCACACCACGCATACACTGTGGGTATATTCCATTTATACACTCCATTTATACACTCTGTTGATACACTCCATTTTTACACTCCATTTATACACTCTGTTTATACACTGTTCATAAAATTTGTTTATACACTCTGTTTACACACACCCTCTATACAGTACATTCTGTTTTTCCACTCTATACACATTGCTTACACTCTCTTTATACACTATCTTTGTTCACTATGTTTACACACAAATCAAACATACTGTATAAAGTAAATATTTATAGTATTAAACAATATTTCAGCTTTTGTTAAAAGTAAATAAAATTGCCCATGAAGTGTCTGGGGTTTTGATCCATGAAGGCAGATACCTTAATCGATGATTTAAAAAGAAAATCAGGATGTTTTACTTCCAGATTCAAGGGGAAAAAAAAAAAAATCCAGATTAGTTGCCATGACAACTGAGTAACCTGGGAGGTAACCAAGGAGCAAAAACACACAAGCATATGTTCATCTGTCTTTTCAGATCAGAAAACTTATTATTATTATTATTATTATTATTATTATTGCATATTTATTCTAATTAACCAGTGTAGAAATTTACTCCATTAATTTATTGAATTCACAGGATAAAGATTTTAATCATTTGAATAAAAATAATAAATAAATAAAATAAATAGAATGCTGCACCCCTGAGTGTTGTTCGGTGTAGTGCATCATTTCCTACTTGATTTGAAAGATGAAGTGAAACACCAAATGTATATATAATTATATTTCTTTTGTTTTACTATCCTTCGTTTACATTTTTAACAGCAAATGTTTCTCATCCAAAAAAAAAAAAAAAAAAAAGCATTTTCATATCATATCTGACCCTCAGTGTTTTATTCTCAGCAACCAATTTTTGGAAATTGTTATTTATCCACTTAGTTACGCTTATTGACCAGGCGCTCTAAAGGAACAACTCTGATTCCAGCACGGCCGGGTGTAAGTGAAGCGGAGTGTGAACTTCTCACGTGCGCCCGAGCCCTTACATTAATTGCTTTGAAGCTCTGAAGCTCTAAATGCATCTAAATATTCTGCAGCAAATGACTTTGAAACACTTTGAAGGAATTCCCCATATAGCACTTCTCACATCCTTTAAAAATAAGATTGTTTTTTTTTTCTTATAGTTAAGCCGAAGCTTCTCGATATTAATATGAACCCATTGTTTGCTTTCGCTTTCCGTTTCAATGATTAACATTTACGTTTCATTTTAAAAGACACGCTCCCGAACCGTTCATTTGAATTCATTTCTCTTCTCCGCATTAACATTAGCATTTGCACATGTGTGTGTGTGTGTCTGAGAATTTACGAGCTAATGTAGTGCCTGGGTCTGTGCCACGCCTCAGGCTTTAATATCTTTTGGCACGAGCTGGAAAAGACACAGAAAGTATGAGACGAAGAAACGTAATCAATCACTACAGCCTTCAAGTCCATCATGGAGATCTGTGAGCGTTTCCGAGTCTGAATGGTCAGAAGGTGTTGATTCATGTTGCATAACAGCAGCTCTGACAGAAGTGCGGCTTTATATCGATGTGCTCGTTCCAATATGTTACCGGTTCTGTTCACAGAAACTCATACTGATATGATCGACATACACAGATAAAAATAAAACGTATAAACATTGGCATGGGAAAGGGTCTGTAAGGAAGGAGTCTCCAGTGTCAGAGAAACTTTCAGACATCTCCAGGACGGAGCAGTTACACGTTCCAGATGTGTAGTTTCATGGCCAGTTGTGCTTTTGTTTGTTTGTTTGTTTGTTTGTTTGCTATTTTGGTGTTGAGGAACTAATTAGGTCAAGGATTTTATATGTCATGCCACCTTCTGTGTTACTTCATCCATTGGGCTTGATTATGAGGCTACTGTAGATGCAAACTCACACTCTTACCACTTGTACAGAAAAAGTCAAAACCGTCAAAAAATCGAGAGGCACAAAAAAATCATGATACACTCGATGGTTTTCAGGAGCACGCTGTTTTAAACTGCTTGAACACTGTTTGAAAGTAGTGAAAAGCCGGTGATCACAATCAGCGAAACATACATGCACACAAAAAAAAGCACATGATGCTTGTTGTCACGGCAACCAGACCACAATCTGTACGTTCGCTATCATAACGATGCATCAGCGCAGACGCGTTGTTTTTTTTGTTGACCTTAAAACAAAAACTATGTGAAATAAATTACGCCTGACCAAATCATTGCCGCGACCCAGAGTGAAATCAGCGCTGGAACATGGGTGAGCCGATAGACAAGGAACTAGATACTAAGCAAAGCATTTCCATTTTCCATCGATTTTTTTTATTTATTTATTTATTTCCCCATTGAACGTTCCTGATCCCTATTCGAACCTTTACATCCACCGCCGGATCTTTACCGCTGAAGGTGTTAAACTGTCGGGAGCAGATGGAGAGGATCTCGGTAGGAAATTAAACGCCTGGTTAATGGTCTCAGGGTTTTATCAGTTCGGAGTCTGCGGTTAACACGCTCATATTGTAGAGGTCGTGGGGTGAAAGGCCATGAGGGGAAGGAAATGAAACCAGATGTGCACATCTGTAATGAAAAAAAAAAAACAAAACCAAAAAAAACGAGCAATCTTATATTGAATAAAGCACAGAGCGATTTCTGATGAACGGACGCATGGAAGGATGGACGGCTGGATAAACAAATTAAATATATGTGAAACATAAATGCATTAAACACCTACTACTACAACTAATAATAATACAAAGAAGAAGAAAGATGCATATGGTGTGTGTGTGTCTGTGTATGTGACAAATACATTTTTTTTATTTGATTTGAAAAGAACATAAACAGGCCCAGTGATAATGTGATAAGTCAGCTTGGACATCAAATCTAGCAAATGTCACTTTTCTTACTAACACCTAACATCAGAGACAGCTAGACTGACCGAAAGGACAAAGACTATGTATGTGTAAGCTGTGACTCAGTACGAGGCTTTAAAGTGGACCAACCACTTCAGTCTGCCACCAACTCCAACATGAAACCAGCCACGTCAAGGAGCACGTCTGGGTGTGTGTGTGGTGACTCAGGTGGTTGAAGTCCTGGGTTGCTGACAGGGTAGGATAGGGGTTCAAGTCCTACCACTGCCAGGTTGACACTGTTCTGTCCTTAGGTAAGATCCTTAACCCTACAGTATGTCCCAGACAACCCAGCGACTGCATGCAGTGCCAGTCCCAACGCCTGGCTAGAAATGATCAGATGTGGTGATGCCTGGGATGAAAGGGACAAAGCACAACAACAACAACATCAACAACAACAAAAAATGCAATTCAGCAAGTGAGCCATTTTGGCCTGATACCCTCCAACCCAATGGGGCAGTGGCTGAGGCAACAAAGGCAACAGTCAAGTCAAGTCAAGTCAATTTTATTTATATAGCGCTTTTAACAATTGACATTGTCGCAAAGCAGCTTTACACAATAAAAAGAAGTAAGTTTTTATGCAATGTGTATGAATCAAGATAAGATTGGATTGTCCCTGATGAGCAAGCCGAGGGCGACGGTGGCAAGGAAAAACTCCCTGAGATGGTAATAGGAAGAAACCTTGAGAGGAACCAGACTCAACAGGGAACCCATCCTCATCTGGGTGACAACGGATAGCAGAGACTGATCAGCATAATAATGTGTACTGGAAGTTCAGTGTAACAGGAGATGTGTTCAAATTAAAATTAAAAGGAGTCCAGTTTGAATCTGAGGCTCAGGTAGACAACTGAAGTCACAGGTCCCCAGAGCATCAATCGATGATAGGACCGTCTTAATGGAAACCATCCCCAGCCACCATACGGATCCAGGCAGACCAGACGGGGCATCCAACAGTGAAGAAGCCAACAAACAGGAGACGCCACACCAGCAGGTAACACCTCAAGCTTGGACTCAACCAAACCCTCACACCCTGGTCAAAGCCCTGAAACGAGCCAGGAACTACTGCAAAGCTCCTGGGCCAGACATGATCCAGCCTTCCTGGATTAGGAGTTTTAGCTTGTTGCACCAAGACCTACAGTACTCAAAGCAGAGGATGAAGTCTTTAAGAGTCTTTAAGGTCTTTAAAAAAACGATCCCAGACTGGATGACCACCGGTGTTACACGACTCCTCTACAAGCAGAAGACCCAAAGTGCGGTGGCTCATGTTTACATTTTAGAGGATAGCAGGGCTTAAGGCATTGGACTACTGATCAGAAGGTTCCAGGTTCAAACCCCAACACCACCAAGTTGCCACTGTTAACATCAGATGGTATAAAAACATCAATTGGTCTGGATAACGGTGTCTGCAAAAACGTGGAGCGGACTCTTTGATTTGTGGAGAAATAAGAAGAGAGTAATAACAAGAATCAGGTAAGGTCCATGTGACATTTAGTTTTAGGACTAACTAACTAAATCACTGTGCTGCTTCAGACTCGGGACCAAATGACTTTGTACTTCCTTCAGGACCACTAATCAGCGTCGCTCCCCAGACGCCTCCATTTCCTGAATTATTCAAAGGTCACGTAGACTCTGCAGCTATACATACTATTTCATGCTCATCCTAACAAACCATCCTTCCTTCCACAAACACACACACACACACACACACACACACACACACACACACAGCACGACGTTGCCTATTGTGAGAAAGGTCTCGGTAAATGTTACCTTTTCACTGACAGATTAATTTTCCTGTTTGCTCGAATGTAAGCAAAAAAAAAAAGCCAAACCTGAGGGAGTTTAGTCCACCAGAACATCATGTGTGTGTGTGTGTGTGTGTGTGTGTGTGCAAGCACATTGTGTAACATTTCCCCTCCACAGCCCACGAGGAGTGTGTCTTCTTTTCACTCTTTCCCAGAATGTGTAGGTTTAAACATGACGGCAGTTAAAGCGTCTGACCTTGAGGGATTCACACACAGTAAACGCTTTCGCTTCTTTATGCTTCTATATGCTCTTGTTCCTCCACTCTATGTTTGTGTGTGTGTGTGTGTGTGTGTGTAGATGTACAGTACAGAATAAACATTTTCATGTTTTATAACTTCAGCTTTGTTTGAAATGAAACCACTTTGACCGTGAGAAATGAAATTCCTATCACATTTTAAATAAAAATAAATAAATAAATAAATGAAACAAAAAGATGAACTTCAGGAGCTTCACCGTCATGTAAACAAGACTCCTCTCATCCAGTTAAATTCTGAACTGGCTGGTTGTCGCGGATGCCGCGGTAGGACATTAAGAGTAAATAATAAAATGTAACGTCACTGCGAGGAGCAAACACAAGCTGAACAGTAACAGACTGCACACACAGGTCTTGGTTAATTGTGAGTTGGAATTCTGACAGTTCAGGAAGGTTCACATGTAAACAACAACAAATCGTCATGTTTAAAGACTCTACAATCCTGTACAAAGAGACATGAGCCATGCTGGCTGTTAGCAGGAAAGTCGTACGCTAGAGATGATCAAAAATGATGCAGTTTACCAAATCTCACCTTAATCAGACAGTTCCTGAGAAAGACTTGTCTGATCTGATCTCGTGAAGATCATGCATCGTAATCTAGGCCTATACATGGATGAAAAATGTTTTTTTTTCATTTATACAACCAGCGTAAGTTACAGCCGGCTAAATAAATTAGGCTAAATTAGCATATTGCAGCTATGACATCTCAAAAATCGTCAACACGAAGCTTGTAAAAATATGCCAGAAATCCTAGGACGAGTTAAAAAAAAACAAGTATTCTCTGAGGATTCTCATATTATTATGCAGCACAAGTAAAAAACTAAAGTGGGTGGAGTGAAATGGTTGTTGGGGCTTTAGATTTTTTGGAAATCAGTTCATGAGATCCAGGGCCAAACAAAAATTAAAATGAAACGTTTAATACTCGCCTGTAAATAGGCATTTATCAGGTGATTGCGCATCATTACTACTAGTATAAAATAAAGTTCTGACTCACATCACATCCAGTCAGCAGCTCCGCTCGCCATAAGAAGTGCTGGAAAAGACTCGTTGAGTGGTCCAATCACATGAGGCCAAATATTTAAAAACATTATTGATTCGCTAAGAACAAAAGTGGGAGGGTTCAGGGCGCACAGAGCTCCGCCCCAAGAATGATTTGAAAAGATCCAATCAGAGCTCAGCCTCAGGTCACATGCTTTTCAAAAACGTACGTGCTACTGTACATAGACACTCGTTTGTCCGGCGCCCCGCGTGCACCAACACAAATGAACGTCATACAGATTATTATTATTATTATTATTATTATTATTTTGTAAATAAATTATATTAAGAAATACAGTGGAATATTGTGACTAAATGACTTTATTTCATTATTAAAATAAATAATTATTATCATGTTAAATAATGACATGTTAAAGGAGCATTCTTCTATGCTAACTTAACATAACATATTGAGCGGCCGCCACTGGTTTCTACTATATTTAGCAATATGCTACTTTAAACATTAAAAAGCAAAAGATTTGTAAAAAATTATCATTTTTTTCTGACATGATGAAATAAAAGTGCTTTATATTAAACAACCCGTTACGAGCATGTGTGAAGTTGGTATACACTTATCAGGTAGCATAATAACACATGGATCATGCATATAAGGGCCTCCAGGGCTGCAGGTGGCGCTGTTCGGTTTTCACTACTAAACTGGTAGCCTAAATTCAGCCATCGTAGAGTGAATTGGTGTGTGCGGCCCTTATTTTTTTTTAGCGAACAGTCAAACGCACACATTTACTGTATAGTTCCACTTAAAGTTCCTGATCTCACTTATGTTACAGCAGGTTGTTGTTAATTTGTCTTGTTACTGAGAAAACCAGAACGAAGCGTACGGTTCTTTGTCTTGAAGATGGTGGAAAAAGATTTAAATTGTTGCTTTAACTTTGACACTGGAGACTCCTTCCATGAGCATCATCACTCTTTACAAAAAACAGGTGTTACCTGAGAGGCGAGCGAACAACAACAACAACAAAAAAACATCCTTACTTATCCCATGTGATATCTTTTCCACCATTATGACAGAAAACCCTGGGCGCTTTTTATCCTGCTCACTTTTCTTTACTGCGAGTTTTACAGTGCTGCCAAAGGTGAACTTTTTTCAGGATGAAACATTCTGCATGTCCTTAACACGACTCTACCATAGAAGCTGGCTTTGTTCTTTATCAGTGAGGACACACGTCCCTGTGAGGTGTGATGTGCCTGCCGTACCTGTCTCTCTGATCGAGCTGTCACTACAGAAACGATAACGCTAGCACCAGTGCATTCATATGAATTCTGCCTCGTCCCTTTAAGTTCCTGGTAAGTTTTGCCTACTGTAAATGTTTGCTCTTGCCACGGTTCCGTCACATACCAAGAAGTGTGAGGCGCCAGCCGAGTGACTCGTGCACTGCCTCATGGGAAACGTGGTGGCAGAATGAGGGTAAACCTGTTTGGGTCGGATTAGCCTCGGCGAACGGATCGGCATTGCTCCCAGCACACGCAAACATGTGGCCAATTCACAGTGATGCATTACACGTCGGATGACATCGCCTCTACATCACTCAGCGCTACGCTAAACCCTCTCCCTCCAGCCCGCGCAAACAATTTATAGCGTTTTAGCCTTGTAGGGTCTGGCACAGCTGCAACAGATGTGAGTAAAAAGCTTGTAAAAGCCATGAGGTGTGTCATCGTTCAGGGCTGATCAGGCACTTTCACTGAGCAGCCGCGACCGTGGTGGTGTGTGAGCTGGCTGTGAGGTCTCAGCTCCGGGTTTGGGGTTTCACACGTCGCTCGCGTGAGATCTCAGTCCTCACAGATCGACCTGTCACTCAGGAGATGAGAAATACGTTTCTGTTTAATTATTAAATCCGTCCAGAATACACTGTGGACATGGACATTGGTTAAGTCATCCGATGAAAATGATGAAGGTCTACTAATAATAAATAATCATCTTCTTTATTGTTTTTACGTAACTTAGAAGTAGTAGTAGTTTAAGTTGGTCAGTAAAAGCTTAATAACAGAGATTCTCACGTCGTATCGGCATACGATCATATTCTACTCTATAATGAAATAAGCAGCTGTTGGCGGGGTTGTGTGGTGAGATTTATTTTCTAAAGAAAGAATAGAATGATTATAGAGAAGTAAAAGATAAATATGGTGATCGACACCAAGGGTTGTTTGCTTTCATTTTCATTTGTAACAATGAGGTTTATTTATTTATTTATTTATTTATTTATTTGTTTGTTTGTTTGTTTGTTTGTTTGTTTGCTTGTTTGTTTGGTTTGTTTGCAGAAATCTAAATAAAGTATGGTGTCTATTTTGCACGGAAAATAGGAGGAAATGTTTTATGCCTTTTCATTTCATGGTGTACAAACAGACAAACAAACAAACAAACAAATAAATGTTTGTTTTTTAAACAGCCGAAACTAGTTCAGATTGTTAGATTATTTGATTGATTGTTTCATTGTGTTAAAAAAAAACAACAACTTTTTAAGCAGATTATGTTTAAATCCATCATGTTTTTTTCTTTAATTATTTAATTAATTTGAAAACGTGCTTAACAGTAGAATGTAATTAACAAATTCATTCATTAATAAAATGAAACGAGGTTTTTGTTAATGTCTCGTTAATGAATTAATTAACGAGACATTAACAAAAAACTCCTTTCATTTTATTTATCCATTTGCTTGTTTTTGTTTTTTTTGTATGATGTATAAACGTTTTTAAATAAATTAAATAATATGAAAACGTTTCTTACCTTTCTAATCTTTTCTTCAAATTTTCTTTTCCCACTTTTTGCTTCTGCTGTTTAACGTTACAACGAGCTGAAACTCCACCAGATGCCTCCAGAAATGACATTCAAGCTGTTTTTTTAATTTCTTTCTTGTTTTCTTTGGTCGTATATATTTTGCTGATTTTAGTCTTCAGTCTCTCAGCCTAATTCATGGTGAAATAAAACATTATTTAAAAACGTCTTTCTTTGTTAACCTGAACATCAGATCGTAGACATGAGAGCTCTGGTACATAGAGACATAATATGTTGTTTATTTTTTTAATATACATTTTATTCATAAAAAAATTAAATGAATTCACTTTTAAACTATTAATGTAGAGCTTAACAGTAGAGTGTAACGTGTATACATGCGTCCCTCACCCTGTCCCTCGCCCAGTCCCTCACCTCGTCCCTCGCCCTGTCCCTCACCCTGTCCCTCGCCCTGTCCCTCACCTCGTCCCTCGCCCTGTCCCTCACCCTGTCCCTCGCCCTGTCCCTCACCTCGTCCCTCCCCCCGACGGTGCATTGCTTCAAGGACACATGTCCATCTCCTGGCTAACACTGATGCCAACATGGCGCATTAGCATAATGGGTGTGAAAACAGCAAGTCGGAACATCTGCTGTTCCTCGTCTCCCTCTGTCTCGGCCACCGAGCGATTCCTCATCACTACTACAGGTCTGCTGAGAGCCCTGCCAGGCTGACTGTGACCTGCCCCGGAGTCAGAGTTACTCAGAGATGAGGCGTAGAACCACATCAACAGCATTAGCACAGAAAGCCTAGTGACGATCTATAGAACTGATTATTATTATTATTATTATTATTATTATTATTATTATTATTATATCACTTTTGTTTTTATTTTATTTCAGTGTTGTAATTTTGATTTTGTACATCAAGGTGAGTAAAGTTGCCATATTTACTTTATTCAGGTGAAGAATCACATTTGGTAACTTCTAACTTCTATATTTATTTATTTATTTATGTATTTATTTGTGTTTTAAAAATATTTGATTATATATATTAACTCACTCACTCATCGTCTATCACTTCATCCTGGTTTCAGGGTCATGGGGAGCCTGGAGCCTATCCCAGGTGAACACCTTAGACGGGGTGAACACACGTCCATCGCTGGACACACACACACACACACACACACTCACACACTCATTCACACACTACGGGCAATTTGTGGACACCACTTAGCCTAACCTGCATGTCTTTGGACTGTGGGAGGAACCAGGATCCGGAATTGAGCAGCAGCGTGGTGTAGGATTGCATTAAGACCCCCGAGTGAGGAGGGGTTACTCGGGAATTAGAGAAATGACATTAACTCTAAATGACGTCATCTCCTGCAGAGAACTGGGTTCTGTTTGACGCAGCCGGGGGACGGGAGTCTACCAACAGACGTGATAACTGTATGAACAAGTGGCACTTTCTGTCAACACCTCTTCCTTTCCAGAGACTCAGAGCGTGTGTGTGTGTGTGTGTGTGTGTGTGTGTGTGTGTGTGTGCGTGCAGATCTCCCTCTCCGAGGCGTTACAGGCCCAGCGTGAGCTCAGCGTGTCAAGCGCACACTCGGTGATCAGACAGACTGAAAGCAGTTTGAACTCGGAGGAGCAGAAGTGTTTCCTCAGGCTGAGGAGACGTCCTGAACATGCGAATCATCCGTGTGTTTGTTCAGCTGCTTGTCTTTTTTTTTTTTTTGTCCTTCTTCCCATCATCTCACAAGGCAAATGAGTGCAGAAGGAACTTTCTAGCATTTCCGTGTCTTTTAACACAGTCTAACATGGTTATGGTTCCTCCACTCTCTTAAATATTGCTCTCCTAAGAGAACCTCGAAGGCTCCATGTGCTGTAGAAAGACAAGTACGAGATCTTCGAGGGAAGATCTAAGATCTGCTAACCAACCCTGAAGAGCAAAGACATTGACTGGGCAGATGTGTGTGTGTGTGTACGAGTAAACGCTTTTATGAAGCTATTCTGATGCACAGAAAGTTGTTTTGTTTTGTTTTTCGTGTTTACAGAATAAGAAAAGGTTATTTGCTTTCAGAATCATTCCATATTCGATGTGAAAACGTTTTGAGAAGATTTGTTCTACTCCTTGTCATTTCATTTTGACCGATAAAAAAAATAATTAAAAAAAAAAAATAATAAAAAAATTAAAAAATTATAATAAAAATGTCCAGTTTATGAGATTTTAAAGTGTTTAAAAAATTAAGGGCAAATTTTTCCCCGAGTAAAAATTTCTTAATAGATCATAGATTTTATATATATATACACACACACACACACACACACACACACACACTTTTTTGACTATGTTAAAAATGATTGACGATTTCTACTTGATACTCCATCATTATTGTCTATTATCTATGATTTGTATTTATTTATTTATTTATTTATTTATTTATTTATTTTATTGTTATTATTATTATTGTCTCCTAGATGTTGGAAAGTTCCTTCAGGATAAATAAAGCATCGGACTATCTACAGTATCTAGTTATCTAACTTATCTAGCTATGAATTAATTAGGAAGATATTTAATTTAAAGCTACAGATAATTAGCGATAGCTAACACGGTAATTAAAGTTTAATGACAAATTCAGTCAACCTTCATCACATTTACACTTACAGTTGCAATAACATTTTAGAATATCTCACTTTATATTGTTTAAACAGATGTGTTTTTTTTTTTTTGTTTGTTAGTATTTTTGCTAAACATATATTTTAAATGAGATCTATTATGCGCAAAAATGCACTTTTTTAGTTAAAACAAGCCAATTGGAATTTCTGATATAACAGGAGCCCCTCCCCCTGGCTTTTCGCTTTTCTTTTAGCTCTACTGTTCTGTGGAGGGGCGTGGCTTAGGAGTAGCTCATTTACATAGATGCTGAAACTGCGCGTTTGGAGGAGGAGTGAAACAGATGGAGATTGAAATATTAAAAAAAAAATCGTTATCAGATGTAATCAGAGACGTATTTCAGCTGAAGCGTTAGCACACGCGCGGAGCCCCGAGACCTTATTAAGAGGCTCTTTATAGGGTTTACCATGAAACAGTTAAGGGTTTTCCTAGAAGAACGTAATAAAGACGCCTTACAGATGTTATGTCCTGCATCCTTGTATCATTACATCACCTAGCTGCAGGAACGTCGTATACAATGGTTTCAGAAGTCTGAGACCGTAGCACTACATACTGTATGCATGACAAGCGTCCCCGTGAATTTAATCTTTCAATATTCATATTTCCTTAAAAACAGCTATCAACAACATATTCAATAATAAAAATATTAATTATTTCCCCATAATTAGTAAAAATCTCCTTAGAAGAAGTTATCTTCACCACATCAGCATGATCATGAGCTGTTACTATAGGAACGAATAATGGAGACAAGGAGACGAGGTCAAATCTGCTCATATAGAAAATAAATCAACACCATCTGACCGATCAGAAACCAACAGCGCTGCATCTGGAGTCGGATCGGATCGGCCAGCTCCTGTAGTCACGTGCTTCCAGTTAGAGTGTGTGTGTGTGACGGTGAGCTCATGCAAGTGGAAGAGGGTGGATAGCACTTTCTGGAGGATATGTTACACTGCCCCCTAGTGGTGCGCGAGCAGCAGTTTGAAAAAGATGCATTTGCCTGGCTTGGTTTGTAGCTCTTGCCTTGATAGGTGTGTGCGCTGAACATGGGTGGGAATTGGAGATTTGGGAGAAAATCTGTAAACAGGAACTATCAATCAATCAATCAATCAATCAATCGATCAGCGCTGTGTTTGATAATCATCTGGCTTGTAACATTTTACAATATTCTGAATATAAAACAAAACCCATCAATACAAACATTCTGACAGATTCTTCAGCACAGATGCTGTTTTGATTTTTACCTTGTGTTTAATATTTTATTTTAAGACTTAACTGCATTAAACAGTTTAAGTTAGAAAAAGCAGTGCTCATAAGTTAATCATCACAACAGCACCTCTGCCTTTAGTGCTGAAGCCTTGGTCTGATTAGGGGACTGAACCAGTGACCAGTGAGACGTGGTGTTAGTGTTTGTTTTTTTCTTATTGTAGACTCACAGTAATACTTCTAGATAAAAGAAAGAGTATCTTCTGGGCATTCTCACTAACGCGTTTTCTCATATTTTAGCATGAATAATTTAAAAGGCGTTCAGTTCTGACAAACTTGCTGAAGGGCCAGCGTTACAAACGATGAATTTCCATTTCATCCCTCATTCATTCATTAAATTATTAATCAGGTTGTGTACATGACGTACATGACTGTGTGCTGCTAAGAATCAAATGCCAAACGCGTAAAGGCTACAGTACGCGACGCTTTTATTAGCTGTTGAAATTAGGTTGTTCGCCGAGAAAGATTTCATTGGTTTTACTTAAAAATCAAGGAAAAGGTTGATTTACAGTATACGGTATATTCACAACTATTTTGTAAACAGTGTTGAATACGCTGAATGTTCATTTTAAAGGATGTTAATATAAACAGATCGATAAAGCAGCAAACTTGAGCTGAGGTAGAGTAGTATTTCTGTGCTAACAGAGTAAAACTGCGATAAAATTAACAATATGGTATAAAAAAAAATGTGTGCCATAATGTAAATTCCATGGAAAGGTCAATCTTACCACAGCGGAAACCTCGTCTTAATACATACAGTAGGAGATTCAACTGGACCAAACTTACTCACTTTCACTTTCTCTATAGCGCTTTGTCCTGTATTCAGGGTCGCGAGGAGCCTGAAGCCCATCCCAGGAGACTTAGGGCATGAGGCACCAATCCACCACAGAGCACACACACACACACACACACACACACACACCATATACACCACACACACACACCATAT
>QMIH01000673.1:88271-103884 GCA_003987875.1 Clarias batrachus | reverse complement strand
TATATATTTTTTTTTTTTTGCCATTTTGTGCAAGATTTAGTGAAGACATACTGTAGCACAAAGGGAGCCGCTTGCAGTTTGGTTTTTAAAGCAGCCGGTGCCAAGAGGAATCATAAATTAAGGTTAAGTGAGGTTTAACGTCTATTTATTTCATATTTTACTTCATTCGTGTGTCTTTTCTAAATGTTTTGATTGTTTTAAATTGCAAAAAAAAAAAGATTATAGTGTTGGAAATTGATTTGTAATATTGGTGATATTTCTGGGAGGCTGGAACGGATTATCTGCATTTACATTATTTCCTATGAGACAATGATAAAATAGATTCACTATACATATTATGAATGGTCACTGTCTGCTCCTGGACTTTTATAAAGAGACTACAAAGCAACATCAAACACTGTTACTGTACCGTTAATGTGGTTCTATAAGGTTCTACATTCGTCGATAAAGTTAGGTTACAGCACATCCTCTGTACAGGAAGTTTGATTATTAGTAACCTGCTTGAAACCGCACCCTCAGCCAAAGAGACAGAAGGACCACAGCAAGGCACGATGCATATGCTCCAGCAGCACCGTCCAACCAGCTGGACATCCCTTCATTCATGTCCTCATCTGTGTCTCAGGTGTAGTAGGTTATTATTACCCTGGCTGGAAATACTGCTTACTGTTGCTGTCCGTTCAAAAAGTGCTGATCGCAGTTTACAGGACTTAAAAGCAACGTTCTGCTAGCGCCAGATACCACAGCACACCTTCAGAGGGGAAATGTTTTTGGTTGCACATGCAGCATCTACTGTACGTACGTACAGTAACATTAGCCACTTGGTTTTAATGTTATGGCTGATCGGCGTAGATGTTCTTTCACGGAAATAGAAAGTGGCGTTTTTATTTAACACAGAGGTCAGATTTTTTTTTTTTTCCAGGGTGGGAAACATAATGCTTCCTGTAATTGGCGACTTGATTGGATTCCACCATCCAATTACTTTCCATGTTATTATCATTACATCAGCGGGATCCTCACTGAATCTCTCATTTCATTTACTCATTATTTTTCATCTCTCTGGCGATATTAATGAAGTGTTTTATTTATTTATTTATATACTCTGCGTTTATAATAAGGAAGTAATAACGCTGTGAAGTCCATTTATTGATATTAAGTCTACAGTGTAATAAAAGGTTTCCCTGAATAAACAAAACGATCTATAATTACCAATGATTGTAGATATTTTTTTTTCTTTCTCATTACTCCATACACTATTCTACAGTACCTTAATCCTTAGGTGTTATAGCCATGAGCTCTACATGTGCTGCAGGTCCACACATGGTAAACAGTGATATCACAGCGGCATCGGGCTGAAATGGACGTCCTTAATAAAGCGTTCCTCAGCATGCCGACGGGGAACTCCAGACTGCCCGTCACTTCCCATTAACCTCCTCCTGACCACACAGGATCAACGCATCACCTCCATTAAACTCAGACTGAGCTGTATGATCAGAGCCATATTAAATGGAACCAGGCAAACACTGGAAGTCATTTAACCTTACGGTACATGTAGCGGAAACGTTGTGTAGAAAGATAACGCGAGCTTTATAATGGATTTCATTTTAGGACATTTATTGCAAGATTTTTTTTTTCTTACTTATGATTAGCCATAAAAAAAATACAATAAACAATTTAATTGTCCACAGAGAAATTATTGTTTCCATGATTTAAGGTTTAAAAAGTGGAAATGATGGTGTAATGATGTTACGAGCTCTTGGCAGCGCCGTGTAAATTAAACCTCAAAAACAAAACAACCATATTTCCCCCATCACTAGTATATAAAATTTTAATTTATTTAAACTCCAAAGGCCAGTTTATCTAGAGTAATCTGAGTTGAACATACACTGACAGAGACTATTTAATTGATAATAGATGAAATAACTCTGTATACTTTGGCAGAAAGCTAGAGGAAATGATCATATGTTACATTACCAGTTTAACTTGTTTACTTCCTTGTGCACTTTTGTCTCAGATTTAATCCTGTCTCTGTCCCCGTTGGTCTGTTTACTGTCTTTAGTCACATATTCTCTGTTCCACTCTGGTTAGATTGTCTGTCCACTATCTTTTCTCTTTTCTGCGTTATCATTTTTGTTCATGGATTTTCCCTTACCTCAGGGCTTTATCTTGGGCCTCGCCTTTGTTTTCCTTGTACCCCCTTCATCTTGGTTTTATCTGAAGAAGGAAAAGGAAAAAAACAACATTTCCTAGCACTAGAACCCTAATGTCACTTTAGGATAATATTTACAGGGAATAGGAAACTGAGATTATGGTACAGTACCACGCATGTATGTACTTTTAAATTAAATTTCTCTGCATAATAGACCAATAGACAATAAAACTTACTAAATTCTATATAATTTCAATTCCTCTTTTTCGTTTTTTAATTTTAGTGTAAAAAAAAAAACTTCAGCAAACAATTGTTTTTACATGTGCTATAAAAGTAGACAATTGGAGTACCTCAGGGTTCTGTCATGGGTCCACTTTTGTGTTTATTGTGTATATCTGCCTAAACCGCAATATATTCTTTCACTACCACTTGACCTATAAAATCTTTCTTTAAAGGGCACAAGGATCTTTATTTTTTTTTCTTTTTTCAATTTTTTCCATCACATGATCCTGGAAAATAGTCCTTATTTTATTAACCCAAATTTCACAATGCATTTATTTTATTCAGTCTTTAAACACTCTGTAATACTCTTGATCATCAGCAGGTGTGCAAACCTCTATAAACGACATTGGGGAGACGTAAGCGATGGTCTTAGAGACGCAATTGTTGCTGCACATCAGTTTGGAATGGATTAAAGAATGATTTGCAAACAATTTGGAGTTCACCAGTGAGAAAGATTATTTACAAATGGAAAGAGTTTCTGTTATTTTGTCTGCTTTTGCTATGAAGTGGCTGCATTTTATAGAGGTCTGCACACCTGCTGATGATTTAATTAATATAGTGCTGATAATTAGCAGCACCTGCCTCCAACTCACCCTCTTAAGTCTTGTAGAAGCAGAAATGGTGTGCTTAGTATTGCCGGCAGGTTTAATTAATAATAATGACACAGTGAAAAAAGTCATATGTTTTTGTTCATCTGAGGTTGTATTAGACCTGCTACAATCAGATGATTTTTTTTATTATTTCATTTTTATATTTTACACAAAAACATAGAATTAAAAGACGGCACACTAACTTTTACACATGACTGTAATCGTATAAATTCAATTTACAAAACAGTTTTATTAATTTTGTTTAAAATAACATGAGCTATTATTTCGCAGTAACGTGTTGTTAAATGCGTTTGGGAATTCTATTCTTCGAACTAAAGCCGGACAAACTGATTCATTGCCCAATTACTGCGTGATTTATTTATTTCATTCACATTAGTATCTTTTTCAAATGTATTTGTTTACTAGCTACGACGTGAACTACAGTATTTCTCTCCCATCTTCTTCCCCCCCAAAAAAAGATGCTCCATGCATTTAAACCCAGACTGAACCGAACTCTGCTCCCCCTATCCACACTGTGGCACGTATACAAGTCATGCATTATTCATCAGGTGTTCCTAAACATCTTCCGCATCAACCCCTCCACTGCTTCATATAAACTGACAAGCCACGAATGGGGACGGTTACAAATGAGCATGTTGTTACCAGGGCTGTTTTTTTTTTTTTTTTTCAAACCAGGACTCTGTGTTACGCTGCACAACACTGGGTGCAGAACGGATGCTGAATGCACAAGGTGTCAGAGATTCTACTTAAGCTGTATGAGATCAAAGACTTTCACAGACCAGATACATGGAATATTCATTTTAGCTAGCTAAACCGCAGTTATCTCTCTAGCTTGTGGGGAATTGTGCCAATGTTGAGCCGACTTTTATTATATTGGATTTTTTTTTTTTTTTTTACTGGAGTGAGGTATTCAAGGACAGGATTTGTGCACTTTGTCTACCACTGAACACTGTAGTAGTGATGAGTGAGGAATATACTATCTAGAAGGAAAACAGCCTTATAAAGCAATAAAGCATCACGGTGTAAGATTTATCCCTACTGTCAAACATGGTGGTGGTAGCATCATGTTTCATGTCACCAGTGGTTACTTGCCATTTTCTCTGATTCATTCCCTCTTTAACTGGTCGTTTACTTTTAGTGAAATGCCTCATCTAAGCATTGCACCATGTTCATTTGTGTTATGATTTTGAACATAACTGTATTTATGATGTCGGATTCAGATTGAGTTAGAAAACAGAAATTAATGATGTCACTAGCATGTCTGAAAACGTAAAAGATGCTTCATGGGTAATGATTCCGTGGTTGGGAATCAATTTCTCATGTCCCTTGTATTTTTTTTTTAAACATTGAATCTAAGAAAACGTTAATTTTAAATGTGATTACTTTGCTCCATTTTGTTATTTAATAGGTAACAAGGATCAAGTAATAATAATAATAATAATCAACAACAATTTAATGAGTTACCATATCACTTTTGTTCAGTTAATCATTTAATTTAAATTTGAAAACAAGGTTTAAAACACAGAATTTAACAGTGTGAGTTTTTTTTTTTTAGTTCTTTTTTTTAAAAATCATAAACAGCCAACACAATGCTAATGCTAAAAGCTAATGCGAAATCTATCATATAAATACAGAAATACACGACTGACTTGAGAACAAACTGAAACTCAGACTTTAAATACAAATACCGTACTAATTAGACTACAGAAGGTGCAGGTGGATACAATGGAGATCACGTGACTGTAACATCTCTGGTGCAATGAATGCTGGAAAATGAAGTCTGGAACAAAAGACTCAAGAACACTCAAACAAGTTTGTTCATTTCTCTCATGATGAAAATTTGGATTTTAGTTCCTGTTGAATTGCTGGAATATTGCAGATGTTTCATGGAAGGTTAAACATGTTCAGGTAACAGGGCTGAACAAAAATGAAAGTTAAAACCTCTGTAGGCCGACTAGTCACCCTGGATGCCACTGGTGATCGTTGTATTTATTCCCATTTTGCACGACTGTAGTCTGGTCCACATTCACACACTATAGGCAATCTGGGAACGCCAATTAGTCTAACCTGCATGTCTTTGGACTGTAGGAGGAAACCAGAGTACAAGGAGGAAACCCACCAAGCACGGGGAGAACATGCAAACTCCATGCACCTGGAGGTACAAGGGGACAGGGCTCACCACTACGACACTGTGCCACCACAGAGACCTAGGACAGAAATAAATACTTTTTTATTAACGTTTAATGTTATTTTTCCAGAAACCTGCATATAGGCTGTTTTGAAGGGAAACTTTACTCAGGTTTGAAATGTATTTTTATTGAAACATCATACCAATGGGACACAAATTGCTAAATTCAACCTGAAAGACATGAATCACACTGCGTCTGTCAGAGAGACTGGCAGCTCTCTCTCTCTCTCTCTCTCTCTCTCTCTCTCTCTTTAAATGCTGGTCTATCTGAATTGCTCACGGAAATGTTCAAGGAGACAATTTCCCACTTTCTCTCTCAGCCGGCCTGCTGCTTTTACTTCCCCCTTTTGCCTTATATAATTAGGGTGCAGGAGAGACAGAGACGCTGGGAATCTATTTCACCCAGACAGCGAGTGGAGAGCATGTGAGGATGGATGATAATGTCCTGAACGCAGAGAATCTGAAATGATTTATAACCTGAGACCAGAGTCTTATAGAGTCTTATCTTACACTGACTGAGTGTGAGTGTGAGAGTGAGAGTATCCTCTGCCATGGGGACTTTTAACCCGGATATCAGTGTGTGTTTGGAAGTGGACCTTCTCTACTTATGAAGAGAAAAAAAAAAAACAATAACACGGTAATAAATCACTCTTTTTTTTTCTATTTTGAAGAAAAGGAAAAAGCATAAACAGATCTGTCCTGGAAATATTAGAAAACTTACAGCTTTTAGTTTTGACACTGGGGACTCCTTGCATACATGTACAAAAAGTCAAACCGGGACTTGGTGGTTTAATCTCTTGTAATTTGAGGCGTAAAAAGTGATTGACATTTACAGAAAACGTCAATGCTTGGGTCATTAAAGGAGTTCCTGGAAGGCCGGCGTTTCAGACGCGAACTACACAGGCAGTCCGATCACGGCTTGAGTGTACTGAGAAATCTTTCTAGTCAAATCTTTCTAGTCAAACACTGGGATGAGTGCGTTATTGTATCAGGGGATTATATATAGAGACATAAAGGGGGTTTTTACTCTCAGAACCGTGTTCTGTTATTCTGTACAATCAAAAGTCCCACTTTGACTTGAACACCCGTTGTAAAGTAAACATCTGCTCACAGATAATCTGAGCATCCTGGGCGAACCCTGCGAATGCGCCGTCACTGTAGAAACGAAATCATATCACAATGAGCACATTAACGTACACTTGGTAAATAAATTAAGACCTTCTGACCAATCAGAATCCAGAATTTAACAGCTCTATGAACACAGCATTTGACACGAAGCATCATACAGTACATGAAAGCATCAGTGAGAGAGTGATGGAGGAAAAGCACTTCAGCGCTGACCTTGTTCACTCAGACATGTTGTTCCTTTTTTGGGTTTTTTTTTTTTCTCTCTTTACAATCTCACCATCCAGTGTTCCTCGCTCTCTGTCCATCCGAGCATGTTTATTCCCACAGAACCCCTGTGGACCTGGACCTGATTGCCACTTTATTCTAATACTGAAGACATTATCCTGATAAATGGACTGGAACAGGACTCATCAACACTGAATGTCATGTGACCGAGAAGGATAAAACATCAAGAAAGGTCTTTTTTCTCCTCTCAACCTTAGGGTTCCGGGACATTCAGGTTCAAAGAGCATTTAACGTTTCAGGGAATTTTATTTCCATATGCATTTCTAGCATGTAGTTTGAAGGAACACTGGCAAAAAGGCTTCCATAATGCAAATGATTATTAGTAGTAGTAGTCGTTGTTGTAGTTGTTGTTTCAGTAAAAACAGTATTTTCATAATAATTATTATTTTTCCCCCTTTCTTGTATTTGTACTGTACAGTTCAGTGTGCCTGCAACACTATATTGGTTTACTTATTATCGTAGTGAGAGTGGGTCTGTACGGTCCGCAGTACTGAGGAGAGAGAGAGCAGCTGCCTGACCACGCCCACATTCACACCCAGTCACAGAAGCACTTTCAGCAACAACACACATCTGATAACGTCACGTCGTCTTAAACATCACGCCTCACGTCTCTGCAGTAATCGTTTCTAATTCCTTCTGAATCGCCCGGGTTCATTTATTTACGGCTTCAAAGCTAACTAGCTTAATCCCAAGGCTGAATCCCAAGGCCCTCTCTAATCCCTGAGCAAGAGCACTACTTGGTGTGTGGAACAAGGTATTGTACATCCTACATAGTGCACTAGCTTTCCATTTAATGCTATTTGCTATTAAATACTTCAAACCTGGATGAGTTAGTTAGCTAAACATATTCTAAAGCACAATAAGTGAAGAGAGAAAGAGATTTACAAGACCATCCATCACCTCCATGGTTTATTCTCCTCACCTTCTGGCTACATCAGTGGTTCTCAGCTCTAGCCCTGGTCACTGACTGCCCTCCATACTGTACGTGGTCTTTTCCTTTCTCTACCACACCCACTTCAATTAAGAAAGGCTGTTAATTAGTAGACATTGATTAGGGAAGTGCCGGCTACTGACTTCCAGCAGAAGGCAATAAAATGTTGTTAACTGTTTATAGATCACTGTATCCTACTGACCTGAATTAGGCTTCTCTGTAAATATAAGATGCTGCTGTGCCTTGAAAACCTTACATGTTAGAAGAAGTCTGATTTCGCCAACATGTTCAGAGAGTGACGTTTACCAAAAGCCACTCATTTTTAACGGGGAGACTCATTTTGTTTGTGCACTAGTGGAGCTAAGCCGCCTTACTTTTTGTTAACACGAAATGAATAAAATATACACTGTGGTACCTCAATACTGTATATGAATGGCTTTTCTTGAGAATTTTTGCCTTAAGGCCTCTGCATTCGGATAAATTTCAGCACACGACGGGCGAACCGAGCTGAATCAAATGCTTAGGTTGCGTGTACATCCAGGAGCCGTTCAAAATTTGTTTGCATCAGTGGAAAGCCAAGTGAAGTGAGTTTACATTGTTGTTGTTTTTTTTTTGCATTTTGTGCAAGATTTTGTGACGATATAGCACCATTCGTCCCAAGAATGCTATTAAAGACAGTAGCAAGAAGGAAAGGGAGACTCTTTCAGTTTGATTTTTCAAAGCAGCTGGTGATAAGTGAGGTTTAACGTCTATTTAATATATATTTACTTCATTTACATGTCTTTTCTAAATGTTTGGAATGTTTTTATATGCAAAAAAATGATTATAGTGTTGGAAATTGGTAATATTTTTGGGTGGCTGGAACGGATTATCTACATTTACATTATTTCCTATGGGAGAATGCGCTTTGCAATACGTTCGCCTCCGAAATGTATTCAATTTGTATGCCGAGGTACCACTGTATAGATAGATACATACAATGCATATACATACAGTGGTTAAGCCATTGGACTACGGTTCGGAAGGTCCCAGGTTCAAGTCCCACTTCCACCAAGTTGTCCCTGTTGGGCCCTTGAGCAAGGCCCTTAACCCCAACTGCTCAGATGTATAATAAGATAAAAAATGTAAGTCACTTTGGATAAGGGCGTCTGCCAAATTCCTAGATGTAGATGTTCATTGATCTGCAGTGGAATTAAGCATGTTTTTTGTTTGTTTGTTTATTGATTGTTAGAACTTGGAGCTACATGTCCCTCTCACACCTTAAATAACCCGCAACCTCACGGACAAATTACAAAAAGTGAT
This sequence comes from Clarias batrachus, assembly GCA_003987875.1. Lineage (NCBI taxonomy): Eukaryota > Metazoa > Chordata > Actinopteri > Siluriformes > Clariidae > Clarias > Clarias batrachus. The sequence continues at coordinate 95,011 of QMIH01000673.1, read as the reverse complement.
CAAATAAAAAACATGCTAATTAAAAGATTACCAGTCACTGTTTCATGGGGTTCCAAGTCTTGGTAACAATTATAAGCAAATTTAATTACAAGGAAGTCCTAACTCAATCGCACAAAGATGAAACGCGGACGCAGTAGTTGGCTTTATGAACGCGACACACCGCCTCTTTGTGCTTCACCGGTCATTTTCATCATCTCTTTGTTTTTTTAATCAAACAGGCACCATGCCAAACACTTATCTCAATCGCTTTCAGGACTGTGTGATTTACACACACACACACTTCTGGCACATTAATGATCTGGTCGGGTCTCTAGCTCCCTCCACATTGCTGTGTTCACACATGAAGGCGTAAAGTGAAGGTTCAGGTTAAGAACCAAAATTTGCAAAATAATTGAAAACTGCTTTTAACCACGAAGCTAATGAATTCTGCATTTTGATTGGTCTGAAGGAGTTGAGTAATTTCCTATAAAATTAGCTTTGGCATGTCTTGTTGTTGCTCTAGTAACAGATCGTTTACAGCTGTAAAAATGATTTATAAAACATGTGAAGTCATTAATCGGATTAAATTCACACAAGCGTTTCTTTTAGGAGATTCGTTAATGGAAGGAGTCTCCAGTGTCAGTGCTTTGTATCAGTGGGATGTTAAACTGTAGCTTCTCTGAACAAAGAGACAACAGAGTTTTATCCAAAGTGAGACAGAATGTAGAAAATCGAGGTGTTAAAGATTCAGACAGTGACACGAGTGTCAAAAAAAATCTGACTTCACACAAACTGAGTGGAGAAAAAAAAAAAGTGCCGCAGACAGTCGTGAGTAAAGGGTGAGTAAAATGCACAAAGTTGAAAAGTCGCTTAAACTCTGACTGATGCAAGTGATGTGCAAACGCCTCTGGGAAATCCACTCCAAAAACCTTCATATTAAAGGAAACCTGTTCAAAAAATAAAGGGAGAACTTCAGATTTAATACATTTAATATATATTCAGAAAATATTACTGAGAATATCTATCTATCCATCCACACCCACTGGCCACTTCATGAAGTACAAGGTTGTATCCTAGTACTGGGTTGGACCCCCTTTACCTTCAGAACTGCTTTAATTCTTCGTGCCACAGAGTCAACAAGGTGCTGGACACATTCCTTATATCACCCGATTCATACCAGAGCATCACACAGACGCTGCAGGTTCATGATGCAAATCCTCCCAAACCTCCACCACGTCCCAAAGCCGCTCTACTGGGTTGAGGTCAGGTGACTGTGGTGACGTTGTGAGTTCAGTGACCTCATTGTCTTGTCATGTTGAAGTAAGCAGTTTGAGATGATTTTAGCTTAGTGAGTTATCCTGTGCTCATAAAGGGAAGGACATGGACAGCAACAATACTCAAACCGTGCTCAACTGGTACTAAGGGGCCCAAAGTGTACAAAGGCTACAAGTCCACAAGACACCACCATCACCAGCCTGAACCGCTGATACAAGGCAGGACGGATCCATGCTTTCACGTCACCACATTCTGACCCAACTATCCAGAGGTCAGATCATAAATCTAAGCTCATTAGACCAGGTGACGTTTTGTCCAATCTTCTGTTGTCCAATTGTAGCCTTAGTTTCCTGCTCTTAGCTGACTCTGGCATCAACAAGGCATTTTCCCCCAGAGAACCACCCTCACTGGATAGTTTCTCTTTTTCACACCATTCTCTGTAAACCCTACAGCCGGTTTTGTGTGAAAAAATCCCAGTAGAGCAGCATTTTGGGGACCAGCCTGCCTGGCGCCAACAACCGCGCCACTTTCAAACTCACTTAAAACACCTTTCTTCCCTATTCTGATGATCAGGTTGAACTTCAGCTGCTTGTGTTGACCGTGTCTACATGCCCAAATGCATTGAGTTGCTGCGATGTGATTGGCTGATTAGATATTGGGGTAAATGAGCAGGCAGCACGGACATGCAGAGTAGGCTAATTGGCGTCTACAAACACACTGTAATGTGTGATTAAGTGTGTGCGCCCTGTGATAAATTGGCACCCCATCTAGGATGTCCCCTTAACAGGATAAGTGTTATCGAGCAGTTAAAGAGATGTACCTACAGTGATAATATGGCTTTTATTCTCTCTATTTCAAATATGCAATTTTATTTTCTAATAATTCACAGACTGTTTAATGATTTCATGTTTCCCTGGGGTATTAAATGTGTTTTTAATAGGTCCTTTAAAAATCTTGTTCTTCGTAATGAGGGAAAACTAATGAGTCCCCCCCCCCTCTCAAAAACGAAACAAACAAACAAGCAAACAAAAAAAAACCCCAGAAGGTACAGACAGTAGAAAAAAGACAAGGATGCAGACTCAACTTATTGCAAACAGTTTCAAACACAAGTGTCCATCAGTGAACAGTTGGCACCCTCAACAAAGTGGACTTGTACAACATACAGTACTGATAATCAAGTGGTTCAACTGAGTCGTGTCTCCAAGTTTCGGAAATCCATGCTGCTAAAGTCCGTTTCCCAAACACACCACAAACGTCACTACAGCATTGGTCACATGACCACAGTCACCTGATTATTAACCCTATACAAGTGTACATCATTGTCCTGCTTAAATAACTCGACCAAATGTTTTGCATGCTTATGGATTTCTTCCAAATGTCTGGAAAATCTCCAAATGTCTACAACTTTTAAACCTCACGTCTGCTCAAAGGATTTCTTAAGAAGTACAAGTGCATCATTTGGACTTACTAAACTTCACTGGAGATGGAATTCTAATAGGGTTCATTCTCCTTAAATGCAGGCGCCTCTGCCAGGAGGTTAAGTTTTGCTTGTAGACAGCTAGATAATGACTCAAACGTACATTCCGATCATGTGATTAAGCCCTAGATGAGCTAGATAATAACCTTAAACTTACAACATGAACAGCAAAAACTTGTAGTGGGATGACTGTCTCTGCACAGAGGGCTCGTAGAGCAAGATGAAGAACTTAACCTTAAAACCCAAAACCTACAGAGATACGCTTGTGCGATGGTTGCCTTTTCCAGGAGGTTAATGTCTGGCCCAATATGAGCCTTCCAGGTGGACAACAATCTCAGACACACGTCCAAGTAAACACAGAAATCTTCATGTAAGGAGGTTCATATTTGACAACATCTGAAGCATTCGTCAAGATAATGACCTGAAACTTGCATCCAAATTAAAAACCGACATTTCAGTCTCCAGACCTGTGCATGTGTTCTGAATTTTAAAAAAAAGAAAGACGTACATGCACAAGCCTGAAAATATGAAATGACTTCAAGTATGGATGTAATTGAACAAAGATCACCTCTAGCATTTTTAATAAAAAGCAAAGGGGGTGCCAAAAGGTTTCTTACCAGTTACCCCAAAGATTGGCCCATCCCCAATCACACAATGACTGACAGGATGGTTAATCGAGTCAGGTGATGAGGTTTTAATTAAGGCTGAGAATTCATGGGTGTGAGAACGAAGCCGATTTGCTTCAGGCGAACTGAACACACACGAGCCAATTTGCTCTTAAATGAGTCACGAAAAACCATTTGATCTGAGTCACTGAGGAACAGAAGTGATATAAGTGAGTTATTTTAAGACAGATTAATTTTCTTCTCATTTGTAGAGAAAAAAAAAAAAAAGAAGAAAAAAAATAAGTCGAACACTCGCTGGACCGGCTTTGCTCTGATTACGGTCGGGGCGCATCATTGTGTTATGAGTCGCATTAATTTCTCTCCGAGATCTTGTATTGATGAGTCTACATAAAAAGGCTTTTCCAGCACACCCCAAAAGATTCAGAATGTGGTTAAGGTCGGGACATTGTGGTGGACAATCCATGTGTGAGAATGACGTCTCATCATGGAAGGAAAAAAAATCCATAGATGAAAAAACCTGGTCATTCAGGTCATCAGCTGACTTCATAACTTTGACACATAATGTTACCTGATGAACAGAAGCAACCCCAGATTATAACATTGACCCCCACAAACTGGTCCTTCACTCTGGTACAGGATAAATCTGGAGTCATCACATCACATGACCATCACGCTACAGCCAATTCTGTCTGCTCTCTCAGTGATGGGTGATTTACTTAAGGCTACACAGCTGTTTAGTCCCAGTCCCTTAAGTTCTCTTCACATTGTGCATGTGGAAACGCTCTTACTGTCACTATTGAACATCATTCTACCCTTTTAATTTTGTGACCTGATTTCACTATGCATTTAAGTGATCTTTCATCTTATCACATTTCTTCCTATAAGTCAGGGGTCTCAAACTCAGTTCCTGGAGGTTCCTGGAGGCCCACAGAGGTTTGTTCCAACCCTGCTCCAACATACATACCATGTAGTTTTCAAATAAGCCTTAATGACTTGTTTAGTTGGATCAGGTGGTTTTAATTATGGTTGGAACAAAACTCTGTGGGGCTGCGGCCCTCCAGGAACTGAGTTTGAGACCCCTGCTCTAAGGTGATGGCTCATCGCTATCCGTCCGGTTTATTTAACATATATAAAATGTATTATTTAATAATAGATGATGATGATGATTATTATTATTATTAACACAATTTATTAGTGTCAGCAACCTCCTTAGTTGTTTTCTTGTTCCTTCTTGAACGCAGGAAATTAATTTGACTCTTCTGGAACAGAATTTTGCCACTCCCACCGGACACTGTACTGTATATCTTCTGAAGGTCCTCACTAGGATCAAGGAGCTTTACCAAGTTTTTTTTTATTGTATTTTTCTGTATGATTGATTTTATAATGCCTTGAAGATAAATCCTCTTGTACAGTACTTTAAAGGATTAGGGATGCACTGAAAATGAGGCACTGTCACTGGTATCAGGTATCGGTCGATGGTACAAAGCTGCAGTATAAACATCTGGCACCAGCTGATACTACACTACGTCACGCTAGTGTACACTGTCAAGCTAATAGACATCTTGAGACCGACATCTACTTTACAAATAATCAGGCCAATCAGAGTAACTCCGACCTCAGACTGTGTTCTGTTTAAATGCCGTGAGGAGACGAGAACATCTCCAAGATGAATCTAAGAAATAAATCAGCTCTCATGTTCCAATATATACGACCCGTGAAAACAAACAAGTTACTCTCCCCACAGCTGAACAGAAACGCTAGCGGTACTTGTTTAAATTCAACTTGCTAATGTTATAAAGCACAAGTCGAGTAGAGTAAATGCATCAACGCTAACACTCCTGTGAGGCGCGGCTAATCAGGATAACATCTTCTCCTCATTTGTTTTCTGTTCATGTATGGCTCGTGATGCTTTGAACGACAAAGGTCTTTTCCCCTAAAGAAAATGAAAGAAGCTTCATCATGCTGATGGCACAAAAGCCTTGACTCGTTATTAGCCATCACGCCACAATAGCATCAGGACCAAACAAACACACACTGCTGAAAAATTAAGAGGATAGATAGAAATCCGGCCTTTTCAAGGTTCCACAATGCAAACGGTTGCCGTGACACTAGATTGATGGGATTAATGTGTTAGGCAGGACAGGACAGGACAAAGCCGCACAACACCCCACACTATACATACAATACACACATACACACAGCAACAAGAACCAATTAACCTTGTCACTGTCAGACCTTCCACTTCACCACGAGAGCAAAGAAACGGCGCGGTCTGTCACCAGCGCGTGCCAATCATGCCGTACTCTTCACCACCCTCGCACACTGTGCCGGAGGAAAGCCAGCGCCGCTTTCACGATTAGATGACTCGCCATTGTCCGCCGTCCCATTTCCTGTTCTTAATCAAGAGAACAAAAGTGAGATCATCAGAACAGATGCTGCTGAACCTTCTTATCCTCCCGCTTTTACTGCTTGGGTGATCCTTCTTAAAGCATTCAAATCGTCTCCATGAAGCAAAAAAAAAAGAAATAAAGACGTCTGTCTGTTGGGGAAATGTTATTTATTCGCGACACGTATGCTTTTATGCTTTTAATGTGTTCTCAAATAGGTGGCATAGTAATAAAATACAAGTAATAGAACACTCAGAAAAAAAAATACTTCTTTTCTAAATCTGTATATTCAAGAGGCGTTCAAATCAAACCGGGACTTTTGATTGTGCAGAATAACAGAGCACAGTTACTGTATGAGAATTAAAACTCCCTTTATTTCTCTATATAATCTCCTGCTGCACTAATGCACTCATCCCAGTCTTTCACTGGTGCTTGGACACCATCAAGGTAGAACGTTTACTCAGTATACTGTACCTAAGCCGTGATCGTACTGCCTGCGCCAGGTCTCAAATGTGTCGGCCTCCCAGGAACTCCTTTAAAGTGGAAACAAATGTAGAGATGTCTTGTACCGAGGTCAGGGCTGTACGGGGGTTGATGCAGTAACTCCCAGCCGAGTCCCTGCGACGTGCATGTGGAGCTGTTCTGAAGAAGTGTGTGTACAGTTCACACACAGATGGCTACATGTTCTCATCGTTTTTCAAGGATCAGGCGCTCCACTTGCTGAATATTCACAGGAGCGACTGCAGTTAAGAAAACGTCCGTGGGTTCTCCGAGTGGCGCAGTGGTTAAAAGCGCTCGCCCTATCATCCGGAGATCGCTAGTTCGAATCCCGGGTGGTGCTGTAACCTCTCGCAGCCGGAGGTCTAGAGAGAGCTGATTGGCCAAGCTCTCTCAGAGGGGAGGGATGAGAGGTACTTAGTGCTCCCACATTAATCACGGCTCTACAGCCAGTCAGGGACGTCCGTGAGCTCGCGCAACGGAGGGAGCGGATAGCGC
>QMIH01000673.1:63761-88228 GCA_003987875.1 Clarias batrachus | reverse complement strand
CCGCCCCCAACGGTGCGCGAGCGAGCAGTTCGAAAAGATGCGGTCGGCTGGCGTCACGTGGTGGTTCGGAGGAAACGCGTGATAGTCTTCGGCCCTCCCGGCTGAGTGGTAGTAGTAGCCTTAATGTGGGAGCGCCCCCTAGTGACGGGGAGGAATTGGACACGACTAAATTAGGGAGAAAATCGGGGAAAAAATCCAAAAAAAAAAAGAAAAAAAAGAAAACGTTCGTGGTTATTTATTTATTTATTTATCCTATGATCTCCCTTGGTGTGTATAAATGCTGAAGCTCGACGATCCTCAGAAACGCGGTCCACTTTGGCCGCAGTCAGCAGCTTTCACAGAACAGCGCCAAAAACAACCCGAATTAAGCACTCGGGTCGGTTCTATTTAACTCGGTAATGAATAAAGTGCTAAAATGATAAAATGATGCCCTGGCAATAATTGGCAGCATAAACAAACATTTAAGGCACAGCGAGTGGCACAGGAAGGATAGCTGGATGCTGTAATCCTGCGACTGTACGAGAACCACAGTGGACAAAAAAGGGAGCTAATTGCTTCTTGTTGCTTAATGAATTCAGCAGAAGAAGAAAAAAAATGAACTTAGCAATTTCACACTACAGCTGCCTTCACCGTCTAAACGTCATGTCAGGGGTCAGAAATGACATGCCACACAGCGCTACTCCATTTCCTCACCGCTGGCACACATCCAGCATAAGAGAGGACTCAATTACGATTTCTAGCCTGAGGGAAGGAGCGCTTTCTTCTGAGCCGTCCTGACTTCCTTCCTTCCCCCATTCATGAATGAAAGTGAGAGAGAGTGAGTGAGAGGGGGAGGGGGGGAATCAGCTGGAATAAATGAAGCTGTTGAAAGCGATGTCAACATTTCGGTTGAAAAGGAAATGAAAAGAAAAACCTGAATAAGGTACTGTAAAGGCTATATTTATATTATATTACATCTATTATACGTACAGTATAAAAGTAATGACTAAACCATGAACAAACATTCATAAAGTCTCATTCCAAGATGCCAAAATAATGCCATTTATTTGGCAACGTACTGTATGTGAAATATGTCGAGATCTTAAGTGGCTCAGTGGTTAATCCCTGACACCTCCAGGGTTCTCACCTACCTTCGGTCTGTACAGTATGTGGAGGTGGCATGTGCTTGTGCTGTGGTTTGTGGGTTTCCTCTGGGTTGTCTGTGGCCCGTGATGAGGTGGCACCGCTTCAAGGATGACTCGCTGGGATAGGCTTCACGACCCCAGTGACCCTACACGGTATAAGAGATATACAGTAGATAATTTAACATGTCATGACACTTTGACATGAGTTAATTATTTAAATTTGTATGGAATGTGAATGTGTATGAATCAAAAAACGGTCAGATCGTCCCTCATCAACGAGCCGATGGCGACAGTGGCAAGGAGAAACTTCCTGAGATGGCAGTAGGAAGGAACCTTGAGAGGAACCGGACTCAACAGGGAACCCATCCTCATCTGGGTGAAACAGAAAGCAGGAATTGATCTGCATTCATACTGTGTGTTGGGTGGCAGGTAGTTCAGTATAATAGTTGTTAATAGATGTTAATTGATGTTAATATGGAGTCCAGGGAGTTATTGGAGGCTCAGGTAGACTTGTAGGAAATTCCAGTCCTGAACTATCGAGCGGCTGTAGCCAAGTCCGGCGGAGAAACAGCCGTCAACATCAGTCGAGGCCAGAACCGTCTTCATAGTAGAGTGAAACCGTCCCCAGACATCCCAAAGAGACACACGGGACATCCATGTGACGAGATGTCCAACCAGAAGCGGGACACCAGGATGGATCAATGGCAGCTCAGGAGCGACATGTGTAGCTCGACAGAGAGGGAAAACTTACATAACCTACTTATAGAACTTTGTTATAAACGTAGCCATTGATAATCAACAACTGACTGAACAGGAAATTATTAACTGTTTTTTTTTTTTTTTTTTGGGGGGGGGTATATTGTGTTCAATCATTGGGGCATAAACATGCACTTATGAAGCCTTATGAACATGTTCATAAAATCAGGCTGTGACACTTGACTCAGACTTTACATCATTGCTGGGTTTTTGTTTTCCAGTGTCTCCTGTCATGAGGTGACCACATTGGACCATCCAATCCACATTTGACACATGTTTTACACCAGACGCTCTTCCTTACAACAAACCTCCCGTTCTATCCAGGCTAGGGACAGGCACTATGGATGCCCTGAATCCACTGGCTGGGTTGGCCAATGAGAATCTGCATGGCAGATCGGAAGCCTACCACTGAGCTACAGAACAATGAATCATGAATCCAAATGAACTGTGTCATAACTTTCATGACTCACAGGAAACAATAAAAATAAGCCTGGATAAATGTCTCTGTACTTTATATCATTTGTTATGAAAGGCTAATGTAGCTGAATTCAGGGTTATTAAACATGATTGATAATGATGATGATCTCATAAATCTTTTTTTGTTGTTGTTGTTCTTCATAAAACAATCCATTTAACGGTATGACTTTGTGTGAAGGTGGCACGTAAGGATGTCCTGAGGATGGGCAGGTGGTGTTACATCGCAGGAGTACACAAGAGTACACCTCAGGTGCATGAAGAGACTCTGGTTCCCTCCTGAATGGTCTGGATTCATTAGGTGGACACGAAACCGACATAAATGAATGGCTGTGTTTGACTCGTGTCTAATTAAAATAGCTCTGTCTATTTAACAAGGCCATCTGCTAAGGAGAAGGAGACCAGGAGGACTAGCGTGCTAGCAGATACACTCATAAACCGTGGTGCCCCCCTATAGGTCCATAAACCACTTCGGATTCCTGTTTGTGCTTAATGATGTTTTTACAGCCACCGCACTCGAGAGTATAATTAAATAACTTAATTCAACAACTGGTTTTTATTGACTCACAAGCCGACGAGTCTATGGATAATTTATTTTTTGACTTGTGTCAATGCTGGCCAGCTGTGTGGTTTCATCACTTGAGCCCTCCTCTGTGTCTGGTAACTCATTACCATCTCTACAGTGGGCGACTGGGCTGATCTTATCCCTGGGCTGTGCAAACCATCAGTGGGCGATGGGTCTTAAAGTTCACATCTGTTGGAAAACTGTTTTTAAAAAAAAAACATTAGGTTTTTCTATACTGTAGCCTCAGCAAGACAACATCGATGACCAAGACTGACCCAACTTACTAGGTGTCTTAAGAAGGTAAAGGACCATTCAAGATTGAGTCGAAAATTATTCCTAAGAGCCTTGAAGCAAGCTCGAAATTAAATCAAGCCTAAATCATGGATAAGTGAAAGATGTCATGGATACAAATTAAAACTCTATTAAGACAAATTAAGAATCTTAAGCAAGTGAAGACCAGGGCCCATATTTACTAAGCGTCTCAGAATAGGAAATCGCTCCTAAGTGGCCAAAAATTCTCAGAATGACTCCATTTTGGTCCTACTTTCAGGAGTAGGAATAAGAGGTATTTATCAAAATCTGTAGAATGGGAAATCACTTCTCTTTCCACCAAAATGTAGAAGTTTTTTTTTTTTTTTTTTTGGTGTTAATGTCATGTCATGCTGTCTCCACAGGTGACTGTTTGTTTTTAGTAACAATGAAGATGCAGCTTTAAATCAGTGACACAGCTACATTGTTGGAAATAATGAATTCAAATCTGCTCTTACCGCACCGCAGATCATGTGTACATTCATACTGTACATTTCCCAAGTAAAACATTTTACTTTATTTTTTTACATTTATTTCCTCCTCAAAATGCAAAATGCTCTCATCCTGTCTCCAGTTTCACTTTCTTTTCCAAATCATTTTTGATCAGATTATGACAGACCAACACAGCTCTATTACTGGGGCTTTCAACTGTTGTGATTGGGATAAACAGTCTGATTAGGATAACGTCATGCAGCCGGGTCACATACAGTATGTATAAGTTTTGTTTGTGTGCATAAAGCCCTCACACAACCGCCGCTAATTTAACCATTTCACTTTTCCACTGTTTAAAACTACAAAAACATGTAAAAACTACAATAGCCGCTATAACATGGAGCCTACTTTATGGCTTTCAGTGATGTAAAAAGTGAGTTTGCACGCTTTCCTCAGCACAGTCCTACTCCTCGCTGAGTCCTAAATGAAATTTGAGTAAATACAGACCCTGGTCAAGAATGAGTACGGAAGTAAGAGGGGAGGAGACCAAGTCAAGAATGAATCATGAGCTTACATGCTGTTGAGGCCAAGTCAAGATCGAGTAAAGAAGTGTCCAAGACGAGTTAATTGTTTTCTATCCCTACCATTCTTTATTTAATTACACCGTAAAGACCTACATTTCCCAGAAACAACTTGCTGATTAACGGATGAAATATTTCCTGCAAAATAAATGGTTTTAAATATAGGCATCCCTCAAGGTTCTGTCCTATTTACAGTCAATTGTTGAACAAAGAAATACACATTCTGTGCTGTAGCAGTGAATTGGCTCTAGACTAATATGCAGACAATCTGGATGGGATCCCACAAACGTTAAATTAGAGGCCAGAGTTTGCATGTCAATCAGAACTACTTCTATTGCTAATGTTGTGTCATCTGCATATGTGATTAAAGTAGAAAAAAGCTGACAACACAAATGCTTATACATTTCAAATTGTATTTATGCATGATTCTTTTTTTTTAACATATACACTCTCAACTGGATGAATGATTATGGATGAATCACAGACTAAATAGACTGAAAAAACACACGCTACTATGTCTGTTATTTCTTAAAAAACAAACAAACAAAAAAACTAGCATGTTCATCCTGTGCTTGGCGGGTTACTTCCTGGTATCTATTGTTTGTGTGTGTCCTGTCTAGGGTGTACCCCAACTCGTGCTCAGAGGCCCCCTGCAACCCTTTTTACGCAGGATAAGCAGTAATGATAATGAAATAATAAAAAGAAATAATGAATGAATGAATGCAGAGGACTGAGCTGTAGTCTTGCGGAAATGAAATATGCTCCAGAGATTTGGATTAATAGACTTGAAGGTAAACTACGGTTGTTTCCTTTCTCTCGCCGTGAAAAAGAAAAGTCAGACACTACATAAAGCTTTGTCAGCTTATGGGTTTCTCACTTAAGCTTTACATAAAGCTTTACAACATGCTTAGTTGCTCTTCAAATAAAGAGCTCCACCTTTTTAAATCCCTTTTTTTTTTTTTTTTTTTTGTGTTCAGGTAGATTCCTGCCCTGCTAGACTGCTCAACACACAGGATTATGCTAAAACAACCACCGTGACACGGACAACAAAATCTTATAATGGCTTATTACTATTCATTACGGTGGCGCAGAGGTGAGAGCAGGCAGGCTGAAACAACACTCGATATGCAAATTAGCAATGTTTAATATGCAAATCAGGTTCGCCTTTCTGTAAGAAGTGTGTAGCCTGATGGAAAACACTTTTCACTGCAAAAAAAAAAGTGCAGAGGTAGCTGTAGCTGTGGCTGTATTCTGGAAAATGGTCAGAAATTATGAAACATCCGGATTCTTGAAACAATTGTGTTTTCCTTCCTACCAGCAATGATTCTTGTTTTTGTGAGCTTATATTTAAGTAAGATGTTTCACATTTACAAAAAATCCAGTTAAAAGAGTTTGTCTAAATATCTGTATTCTGTGTGTCACTAACACAAACTCTAATGGATTAGTCAATATAGCCATAGCAACAATGCAAAACATTAAGGCCAGTATTGTGTAGCTTCCTCTTGTGCCACCCGGGCAGCTCTGGCCCCTTGGGGTTAGGGTTAGGGTTAGGGTCAAGTCCTCTGGATTGGTGGTGTGCTGTGGTGCCTGGCACCAGGACGTTGTCAGCGGATCCTTTGGGTGCTGTGGGTTGTGGGATGGGGCCTCCATGAATCTGGTGCATCCCATGGGAGGTGATTGGACTTTGGTCATGGGGAGTTTGGCGGCTTTGCCCCCTTTGCTTGCTGGGCCCCAGGTGTGGCAGACTGTAGTGCACTGTGTGTTCTGTTGACTTTCTGCCATGGAGAGCAATGACTTTTTTTCAGCAATTTGAGTTGCATTAGCTTTTCAGTGGGACTGGACAGGATGGGCTGGTTTTTGGTTCCCGCCGGGCATCAGTGAGCCATGCGTGCCCCTGATCTTGTCACCAGTTTACTGGTATACAACATAATTTAATGTATAGTGTAAATGTTACTGCATGGATATCATCAGTAGATGTAGAAGTACTGGTAAAGGTAGATGTAGCCCTATGTCTTAGTTGTTTACAAGGACCTCCTGCCTTCACGGTTGCCTTCAATCTCACCTTCACTCTACGGTGTCTACATGTTCTCCCTGTGCTTAGTGGGTTTCCTCTGGAAATTCCAAATGAAGGCTGATTTGTGTTTCCGAATTACCTAGAATGTATTATCGATTGTAGCAGCATGGTGGTGTAGAGGGTCCGGGTTCGATTCCCGTCTCTGTGTGCATGGAGTTCTCCCTATGTTTGGTGGGTTTCCTCCAGGCACTCCGTGTTTCCTCTCACAGTCCAAAGAAATGCAAATTAGGCTAAGTGGCTTTCCCAAATTGCCCGTAGTGTGTGAGTGAGTGTAAGTGTGTGTGCCCAGCAATGAATTGGCACCCTGTCCAGGGTGTACCCTGCCATGTGCCCTAAGCCTCCTGGGACAGGCTCCAGGCCCCTCTGACCCTGAATACAGGATAAAGCGGTATAGATGAGTGAGTGAGTGAGTGAGTGAGTATTATTGATTGTGTGAATGTGTGTGTGTGCTTGTTCCCTGTGATGAGTTAACATGCGGAGTGTGCCCTGAGTTCCCTTAAATCAGCTTCAGACCTTCCGTGACCCACATAGGATAAGCATAAGCATAATGGATTGATGTAAAATGTAGACGTAGCATTTTGCTGTGGACTTGTGGTTTAAAAAATAAAGCAAATACAATTTAATGTGCTTTCACTTTTATGGGAATCAAAATGTCAGAATTTTACTCCTGCTTGTAGGATTGTACGCTTTAGGACTACAATATATACAGGATAAAATACCAAAATGTGAAGAAAAAAAATAAAAACAACAAAAATAATATTAAAGATATTTATTTTAATATACTACTCAAAACAGTAGAATCTTAATGTACCTCCTTGCTTTTTATGATATAAAGGACTCAATAATTAAATATCAATAATTAAAAAGATGAGAAAATGTTTCGGACAGCAAGCAATCTACAAAGTCGAAAATTGTTTTTTATTCATGAACTGATGCATATGGAAGGTTCTGGACTTACAAAGTTTTAAAAAACTGTACAATATAAAGCTGAAACACTGACAAAGTCTTACATATCAGTAAAAAAAAATCTTAAAACTCATAAAATAATGTAAATAATTAGACAGAAAAAATATAAAATATCAAAGCGTTAAATAAAGGTAACGAATGCAATAAATTTGTCAATAATTTTTTTTTCATGGGATTTTTTTTTTTTTTAATTCAATCATACTGATCCTCAAAGATAATGAGACATCAAAAACTCAAGAGGAAACCAAGAGCCCTAGTCGATCGTAGCTTTTGTTAATCGATCATTTTTGTCTTTAGGTTCACTGAGCAACATCCAAGAGAATGAAATTACTTTTTTTTTTTTTTTTTCTTTAGAGACAGGTTCTGCTCCAGCAGTAAACCAAAAGTAATCAGTGTTTCATAAATTGATGAAGTAATTAATAAAAGATGTCAAGTATCACGTACAGGGCTGCTTTCATGCTTGGCATTCATTCCATCTTGGGCTTTTTATAAACATGACATTAATTTAGAAGACAGCAAGTTTAATTGGCAATTATTTTGAATAAATTAAAACATGTTCTTTTGGCTTCTCAAAAGCAATCTGAGATTAACTAATTGTTCAAACCCAGATCATGCCGATCCACACAAAAATCTATACATATCTCACATATCACACGAATCCTCGTGAGGTCTAGTGTGAAAATATGAAATAATAAAATTTTGCCAGGGTTATAAATAAAATGAACATAATAAATAAGCAAGACAGAAAGTTGAATAAAGATGGGCAGCTCCACAGGAGGTTCTGGGATTGGCAATAAATTACCTTATTGCTTTTTTCCCCCACTTTTTTCAATGTCATCATGGATCTGTTTTTACACACTACATTAAAATGCAAAATAACTATTATTTTCCCAAAAGAAATCTGCTAACAGCTTTGCTAACAGTTACAGTCATGATCTCAGCACTAGCACCGATCAGAAACGATGATTTATTTTATTTTTAAGAATTATTCAAATCAAGGCACTTCCTGGTATCGCAAATAAAGATCCACTGAAGTTTTAAGTCCTCGTCCGGGTCACACTTCCAGCTCCTGCCCTGGGGATGTTGGTGCCAGGATGTCGAAGCAGGTCTCCATCATGACTCGAGACTTGCACAGATTGACACAGAACTCCAGCTCTCCTGTGGCCTGAACCAGAGCTTCCAGGTAGTCCTGTGAATCAGGATCCAGATCTGGATCCATGTCAACTGAGGAGACAAAAGAACAAAATAGCATGGTGATGAAGTAGCCACGGCAATCTAAACCTCCATACCGAGAACTGATACCTCGTTCCCTCATATCACCTTTAAATTTATACGGTGCAACATGAAGTGCACATCATGTAACCTGTTTTAATTGACTCTGTCTGGAATATCATATTTATACCATTGAGTTCCTGGTCCCATCCGATCGCTCACTTTGGCCAGGCGGCTCGCACTACGAAGAGTCCGGGTGGTTCCTAATGTCTTCCATTTATGGATGATGGACATTCAATACTGTAGAATTTTTTCTGTACCCCTATATCTGTGCCTCAATTCAATCCTGTCTCGGAGGGCTACAGACAATTCCTTGGACTTCATGGCTTGGTTTGTGCTCTGACATGCACTGTTACCTGTGGGTGGGACCTTATATAGACAGGTGTGTGTCTTTCCAAATCAAGTCCCATCAACTGAGTTTACCACTAGTAAGATTTTAGCTAAACTGTGCTAAACTGAGCTAACAACACCACATTCCCATTTTCATTTCATAGGATTTGATCTTATGCCGAATAAAAATATAACCCATCACAGATGAGCCTGAATCCTTTTAACCAATCATAACACAGAGGGCGGGATGTGGAATAAACAGAGGAAGTGTAACTAACATAATTAACAATACAGTAATCGTCATCAGTAATGACAGATCTATCTATTTTTTTATGTAAAACAGGTTTTTAAATAAACTTTGAAAACCGGTTTTACACAAACACTGGTATTTAATAATGCCTGCATTTTGTGTTAAATTGCTAGGATCTAGGATTCTAACAAAAGTATTTAACAAACAAATAAACATTACGCATTCTTTTTTCTTTTTCCAACTTCATGTTTCTTTAGAGGCTCAGGATTATACAGTTAGTATATAAGCAAAGATGATAATAATTTAAAGACAAAACTGTCTCTGGCGTGCTTTTACAGTAAAATGAAAGAGAATTTGTTTGAATTAAGATCCACATTTTACAATAAAGTGAAAAAAAAAATGCAATGCAGAAATACACCAGGATCAACATTAAGCCGGCATGCTGTTTGAGATAACGATCCTCTTTAGGACTTTTATTTAAGTCTTTAAACTTATACAGTGACTTGCAGAACAGCAGGTAAGTACTTTTGAACAGAATGAATGAATGAATGAATAAATAAATAAATAAATAAATAAATAAATAAATAAAAATAATATTTTTCTAGTGGCCCATCCTTCAGTGAAAGAACATATGAACTAAAAATGAACATCTGTCTCTGATTTTCCCCTTTATCTCTAAGATTCTGGAAAAGGTAGTTGCGCAGCAGCTATGTTCATATCTACATAGAAATAGCATAAACAAACTGTATCAGTCAGGATTTAGGCCTCATCACAGCACAGAGACAGCACTTGTTAAAGTAGTAAATGACCTCCTATTGGCCTCTGATCAGGGTTGCGTCACTATACTTGTGTTACTCTGTGATCACAGTATTCTCCTTCACAGATTAGAAAATGAGGTAGGAATTAAGGGAACGATCCTCTCCTGGCTCAGATCCTATTTAACTGATCATTATCAGTTCGTACTGTAGATATAAACGGTGACTATTCTGCATGTTCTTACAGTAAATGAAGTTTGGTGTTCCACAGGGTTCACCTTTAGGCCCACTGCTTTTTTTCTCTTTACATGCTTCCTCTGGTGAAAATACTTCATAAGCATGGCATTAGTTTACATTGTTAAGCTGATGGCACACAATTATACGTCTCAGCAAAACCAGATGAGAAAAAAATGACTGCATGTCATGACTGCAGCTGCTCGATAGTTCACGACTGGAGTTTCCTTTAGTCAACCAGAGCCTCCGATAACGAACTGGAATACATATTAACTTAAACACATCTCCTGTTATACTGAACTTCCATTCTCATACAGTATAATGCAGATCAATCCTGTTTTCACCCAAATGAAGATGGGTTCCCTTTTGAGTCTGGTTCCTCTCAAAATGTCTTCCTATTGCCATCTTTGTGACTTTTTTCCTTGCCACTGTCGTCAACATTCTTGGCTTGCACATCAGGGAAAATCTTATTATTTTGATGCATACACATTCACATGTCATACTAATCTTAAATAATTCTTTTGATTGTGTAAAGCTGCTTTGCGACAATGTCAATTGTTAAAAGCGCTATACAAATAAAATTGAATTGAATTTAGAGAAATTAGCGCTTGATTTAAGTTTTCTCATACAGCAATACCAATACAAATATTTTTGCATTTAATACTGGTTTGGGGGTGGGGCTACAACCGAGCTTAGTTTATGATGTCATAAGAAATCTGAACTTTTTTGAAGTTAGTGATTAGTTCTTTAATCTTGTAATTTTTAATGTAATTTTGGTGATAACTTCTGCACAGGTTTTATGCCAGATGCCCTTCCTGACAAAACTCTCCCATTTTATTCGGGCGTGGAACTGGCACTGCATCCAATGGCTGGGGTTTGGGCATTGGGTGGGAGTTGGGTGAGAAACCTACCTGGTTAATTGATTAATTCTCTGACTAATTAACTTTTATGATTTATTTAAAACGTGATTGGATCAGATCCTGTATATCCCCTCAGGCTTATCTGATCTACTTACAAATCAGCACACACAGTATCTGACTTTATTGTCTTGACATCAGATCTATCCAGTTGTATTTACAAGTGTCTGCTACATGGGAACCAATCAAAATGTTTCAATAATATGAACCTGAGTCATTTGTGTTTTGGGTTGCCAAACCATGCTGATGAGTGAAGGCGAAACAGAAATGGACAAGCATTCATTTTCTATCTACAACTGACACAATTTCATCAACAGAAAATTTTTATACGACTTCTACACAATTGCCATAAATGTTCCTCGGACCAGTCCTGTGGTGTGTGGGGTGCTACGTTTCCTCAGTTCCCCCCCTCACAAATGTAGTTTCTACAAGCAATTAGTTCCGTTGGTTTCATGAGAACAAACTAGGCTTGTCACCTTTAAATCAAACAACTTTGAGGCTACAGTAAATATAGTTTAGTTTAGGTAGCTGTTCTATATTTCCATTTGGATTAAGAAAAAAAAAATTCTGGACAGGCCATACCCACAAATGACAACAGCTTGCTAGTGTAATGGTAAGATGCAACATGACTAGCGGTGGAGATCATTAAGTTCAGTCTGTGTGGGTTCAGTGCGTGTCTGGAAAAAAGCGAGGACAGAAACTCAACAAAAAGCTTCAACATTATTGATATAAAAATAGCAACAAGCAGTGCTGATACTGAAATATGAAGCTGCACTTGCAAAGTCTGTGAAGAGAGCGAGTAATGTCTGTGTGTGTGTTGTGTGTTCAGCATGTCCTTGAATCAATAGGCTGTTATTTTCCCTCCTGCAATCAGACTAGAAGGTGTTTCGGCAGTGAAGCCGTGATGGTATCTGCCATGCTTTATAAATCCATGTCCTCTTCAGCAAAGAGGCTGAATCATGTTTGTGTGTGTGTGAGTGTGTGTGAGTTTGTTTCCAATCACCTCCTCACTTTTAAGTCTGCATTAAGAGCCGAGACTAGTGCTGCCTTTATCTAACCAATCGTAAAAATGGCCCCTCAGTTCGGAATTCCTACTCGCAAAGAGGTGAGCTCTCCACCATCTACAGTAAACAAATCCCCGTTTGATGATTGTTAAATGAGATCTTCTTGGTTTTACATAAGGGTGTGCAAACTTTCACACCTCCCCTTTTGTGCATACACAAACGAAGGGAACTCACACTCTCCGGCCCACTTGTCGGGGTGGAGCATCAGCCGAGTCTTGGCGTCCTCCAGTTCCCTCCGTAGGCTCTCGTGCTTCACCCTGAGCTCCCGGATCTGCTGCTGTCTCTTCTCCAGCATCCTAAGGCGAGCGCTGAAGTACTGCAAGCCCTGCGATGAGAAACCGAGCGGCCGAGCCGCGTTTAGAGACTTTTGAGACTGCCTCGCGCTAGCCCTTTCACATCACAGCATGCGCTGGGCTTAGGCTAAATTGAGGCAGGAGTCATCTGTGCGGTGCCGCTCTATTGGCTGGATTAATTACAGTCAAGCTAAAAATAAGTCTAAATCTCGAAAGGGAAAAGGTTGCTTAAATGTGGAATAGAGGAGCTCTAAGATTTTGCCCAGGATAGAGGAGATTTAAAATACAAATTGCTGCAATAGTACAGATTACTGTAAAGATTGATAAATTAATATCTAAGGAAATTCTTAAAGTGGGGCCTAGGGTCTATGAAACATAACTAGTGATGATGATGATGTTTGGAAAATGTGTTCTATTGGTTCAGGAAGCTCTATATATTGTCTTGCAAAAGTATTCCACCCTTGAGAGTTCACTCACTCATCATCTATACCGCTTAATCCTGTATTCAGGGTCACGGTGGGCCTGGAGCCTATCCAAGGAGACTTGGGGCACATGGCAGGGTACATCCTGGACAGGGTGCCAATCTATCGCAAGGCACACAGACATACACTCACTCATTCACACACTACGGGCAATTTGGGAACATCAATCTACATCTTTGGAATGTGGGAGGAAACCGGAGTACCCGAAGGAAACCCACCAAGCACAGGGAGAACATGCAAACTCTATGCACACAGAGACAGGAATCAAGCATGGCCGGGGATCGAACCCGGACCCTTGCGGTGCAAGGCGACAGTGCTAACCACTACACCACCGTGCCGCCCACTTGAGAGTCATACACTTGTTGGAGTTTGGATTTAACGAAGATCGGACAATAAATTACAATATATATATATTTGGAGGTCACCAAATGCCATGTCACAAAATCCCCAAACACATGGAATAAGACTGCCTGGTTAGATGTTACTAATGACCTGTCCAGCTATTATGAGAAATGCTAAGTGTGGCACAAGAGAGCATCATTCCCACAGTGAAGCTGATAAACAGCTACACTGGAGTTGTTTAACCTTTCAGTGTTTGGGAATGTCCTAAAACTCAATGTTAAACCCTTACTCCTCAGCGCAACTGAGAATCTGTGACATGACTTGAATATTCTTGTACATCCAATCTAATTTAAAGCTGGACCAGTTGTACCTTGAAGAAAGGGCAAAGCAACAAATAACCAATTGCTAGATGTGCCAAGAGAATGGGATCATGTCTCAATAGACCTGTGGACAAATGTAACTAAATCAAAAGGTGGCCGTACAAATCATTGAGTTTGGAGGTTGTTGTGATTGGTGGGGGTACACTTAAGATTGCTCGTTTGTGCCACAATACTAAAAAACATTTTCGGTTGGTATGTTGTGTAAATTAAATGAAAGACCCCTTCCCCTTTCCCTTAAAAATATTTTTCTATTCCAGATTGTAAAGGACCAAAAACCAAGAAAAAACACCAAGGGGTGGAATACGTTTGCAAGACACTGGCGCTCCAAAAATGTTATCTTAATCAATCCACAGGTGTCCATTTAATTTCTAATTTCTAATCTCTTCATTACAATATCAATGATTTTTTTTCCAATCTGTTTATTAACAGTCGAGCGTCTGCTATATACAAGTCCTGTTACTGAGGATAATGTACAGTATTAGAACAAGCATTTTAATACAATTAATACAAGCCTAAGCGTCTGTCAGAGCCGCTGTTACAGAAAATGAATCATCACATTCTGACCAATCAGAATGCAGAATTTTAGCCAACATTGTCATGATATACAATATTTAACTTTAATTAACCCATCCTGAAATGGCTGACAAGAGACAGATGGGCGGATGTTTGCGTATGCTAATGTGAATATAATTGACAGTTGAAAAATCCGTCTCTTTGTCTCAGGCAATCAACTAAAGTAAATGAGAGGAGTCTCTCGATCATGAAACGGCTCCCCCTCCCCGTCCACTTCCTCCTCGACTGCAGAGAGAAAGCTTGCTCTTACCCTGAACGGCTGAAGTCTTTAAAGATGAACTGAAGCTTATATGAGAATAAATCATTTCACTTTCCGCAGGCGTTGCGGGTCAAACTAGCGGGAAAGGTTAATGATCCGTGGACATGCAGCACAGCGCTGGCTGTAAAGAGCCATCAGACAGATTGCGGATTGAGAGAACTCGACTCGTTTATCACCGCACCGCAAGCTCAAAGTATCTGTCATATGTAGATGAGACGTCGCTAATTGTTCCTGAGATCACCTCTGCACATGCAAATTCCTGCCGCAGTCACGGTGGTCAAAGAGAAGGAACCACTGCAGGTGCTTAGGAGTTTTAATTAACATCATGTTCAATTAGGAATTATGAGCTCAGCTGCCCCTTGCAAGTCATATCACACTGGAACAGTACTGGAAGCAGGAAAGCACTTATTCTTGCAAACACCTGCATGCACTTTTTTATGCAGTTTTTGGGCTTTCTATCATCGTCAGCTCTGAAATTAATTGAGTCGGTTGCCGAAAGGATCCATTATTCATTTTGCAAAGAAATTTTGCAAGGAAATATTGGAAAAACAGTTTACCAAGAATGTTACCCAGTAAACGATTAAAATGAAACTAACAAGGTTTTCCTTTTCTATAACACCAGCTCAGACATCAGTGCACCTGCAAATTGCAGGTTTTAATTAACACATATCTATATTAATAAACACGGAGTCTCTAGTAACAGCGCCTTTTAACTGTCATATATGGAACTGATATAAACCATCTTTGAGGGAGATCACAAACAAGCCATGCTCTCAAATTTCCACACAGTTCTTACCAACAAATTTTTAATTCAAGCATGTACACTCAGTGTTCTCACCTCAGTCACCATCCCTTCCTTGCGTCTCTGAAGTCGCTCCACGTCATCTATCTCGTACACTTTAATTTCAAAAGCATCCTTCAGGGAACCTCCCAGCGGAGGCAGGTCCACCCACTGACCTGCAGCTCCAGCCTTCCTGCCAGGGGAGGAATTATCCGGCAGAGGAGCAGGGATCAGCCGTCGCCGCTGCAGGCCTGGAGAGGTCAGACAGGGTAATGCTCTACATCTGGGCCGTAGGTGCACACCAGGAATATCCAAGGAGCTTATAGGCATGCTTTTTTTTTAATATGTATGTGAATGTTACAGCATTTAAAAGTGGATGAAACATCAAAATAGTCCAGTGTGGGGCTGATTATATTGGCATTAAGGGCAAGATGGTATGATTGTCTCTTTGCGCAAGCTATATGAAGAAGCAACATTTAATTAAACAAAGATCTCTAATAAGAATACAAAGCATAGTCCACGTGTAAACCACAATGTGGTCTTGAGTCTTGGCAATAAATATTTTTTGACTTTCTTACATGCATACAGTATAATAAGTAGCATAATATGAGTACTTCTGGTAAACATAGTGCCAAAGAATGCATGCAATGTGACAATATTTCAAACTAGCATCTCTAGACATAAAGGTCTGAAGATGTTATGGAATATCAGCAGTATGGTCAGTAAAACATGGTTAGCTGAAGCAATCTAGACATGAGAAATGGATATGTCCTTGAAAGAAAGTGTCAGGCTCCTACTCGCAACCTTTCATTTAAAGCAAGATTTCTAAAACAAATGCTGACAATTCCTGGTATTTACAACAGATATCATTTCTTAGGAAAGTTCAGAGAAAATGGCATTAATTCCTGGGTGACTTGGAAGCGAAACCTACCATTGGCTCTCTTTTTGGGAGACTTTGACACCTTGGTTCGGCTGGAGGAAGATACTCCACTCTCACTCATGGAGTCGTGGGTGGACGATGCACTACCTGTGGTTTCACTATCCCTGATCATGCTTTCATAGCCACTGCTGCCTCCACTGTGGTAAAACAGAGCAGTGCGGCCCATGGCCGGAGGTAACTCCCCACTGAGAATACTGCTGTTGTCACTACCATGCCCGCTGCTGTAGCGTTGCGGTCGCCGAGGAGCAGTGATCTTACTGTATGGTGATGGCAATGAAGAAGGCAGTAAAAGTTCAGCAGACACGCTTGCCTGATCATCGGTAACCTTGCTGTGTTTTTTGGGGCTGCTTGATGCTAGCTCACTAACTCGGCTATTTGCAGCTCGAATGGCTTGCTTTGTGCCCATGACGGTGCCTTTACCTGCTTTGTTACTTGCGCCCATAACTGAACGAGTTGATGCTTTTCCACTTGGAGGTAGGTTGACAGTCCGTACACTTGAGACAGAAAATGACTTTGTGGCACTCAAAGGTTTGGAACCATTGTTAGACAAGGATTTTGTTCTGTTTCCACTGCCAACCATGGCTCTAGGACTCACATTAGCTTTAATCTGCCCTAATTTGCTGACTCCAGAAGAACTGGTTGATGGAGGGGAAAGGGGTGCAGAGGTGGAGCTGGTAACCCCAAGTCTTGGTACCATCCTATTGTTTTTGCTATTACCAGCTAGGTTAACACTGATGCTCTCTCTTATCATTCCTTGTTTAGATCCAATAGATGTCAAGCTGTCACATCTTTCAAGGGAGAAAAGACTCCCAAAGTATCTTCCACTGTCTCCTTTTGTGCCTCGCGTCTGAAGACTGGATCCCGCCTTTAAGCTGAATGATTTAAAGCTAAATGAGTCTCCTCTAAGCCGAACATCGAAATCCTCCTCAGAGCCTGTCACTTTGGATGATGAGGATCTGGCTGCATCATTGCTCAACGACCGTAAGGCACTAGGAGACACCAAAACGCGTGTCTTCTGGTCCAGGCTAGATTTTCTAATGGGTGGAGCAGGTGGTGACATGCTGCCAGACTTTGGGAGTAAGCTGCTCTTTTGCCCATTTGGACGTTTCCCTAAGGATGAATATTTCAATGTTGTACTTGTTGGTATGGCATCTTGGCCCCACTTGGACTCTGGGGAGCTTTGAGGCACTGTGATCATCCCAAGTGTTGTAGCTCCTCGTCTAAGCTGAGGCATCCTGCTCAAACTCTCTCCTTTTTTAACACTGGATTTTTCACAACCATCGACCACCCTCTGGGAGGAACAAGATGGTGGGGTTTTTGGAGACCGTGGCATACTACTGCAACTGCCACCTGTGATCTTCCTGGATGGGATTCCACTGGTACCAGATTTGGGTGGCTTTCCTGCAGAAATGAATTCTGTAGTTCTTAAATCAACCTGACTGATAGTAGGCACCCAGTGTTCATCTGTCTTTGTTCCTTGCCTCTGTAACTCTCGGTTGAAGCCGCTATTTGTCTCAACAGATGAGGTAGGTTTGTTCTTTCTTGGGAGAGTAGACTGGTTCATATTAGATATCTGTCCTGACTGTGAGAGGCTAGTGGCACTAGGTTTCACAGATTTTTGACCTCTGAAGGATGTTTTATTTGTATCAAAAACTGGTGGGCACTTGGCTATAGGATTTTTCTCAGAGGTCCCTGATTGGTAATCAAACAAAAAAATTGCACTGTTACCGAAAGAGCTCTTTGTGCCTTGCTGGGAGGAAGACTCCAAACACAAAGCACCAGGTATATTTGTGGTTGAAATATTATCACGTATGTTCACCCCCTTTGATGAAAAACCTCTAGGTGAGTGTATAGCATCAGGATTGAGTGTTTTTCTGATGAATGAGCCTTTGGAAGATGTGCTGTGGTCAGATGACACTTCTTCTTTTGCCCTTGCATACCCTTTTTGTGCACTGTCTACTTGTGATACATATGCATCAAACTCGTCATTGATGCTGCTAATTATACTGACTGGACGTGATGCAGATGATATAGTCTGTGGGGAGCAGTCACTGTTAAAGCTGATTATGCTGGAGGGTCGGCCATTGTCTGGAATCAGACCACTGGGTAACTCCTCAACCACGGTAAACACTAGTTCGTCTTCACCGTTCAGTTCAACAGGTTGCTGTAGAGTGACAGTAGTCCTCAAGACATCTCTTTCAAGACATCTGCTCTGAAAAGCTGCACGGAGGTTGCTCAATTCCATTGGGCTCCTACTTGGATGATATGGTACTCCTGGCCTGAGGGCTGGCTGGCTCATACCGACTGGAGGTGTCCTTGTGGCTAAAATACTGTCACTGGCCAAATTTGAGGTCTTTTCTAATAATGGTGAAGATTCTTTGTCAAGGAAGACCTTCTCTCGAACAACTGGCTCAGGGGCTTGAGATGAAGTTTGACCAGATACAGCCCCTTCCGATGGCACTTTGGAGTTCTCCATGTGAGAAGGGTTTTGGAGGGAGGATTTTATCATCTTGGTACATGAATCTGTTGCTTTAGGAGCTCCGCCTTGAGTCTTAGAGACTGTCTGAGGTCCTTTGACCTCACTGATGAAAGTAGCTGTGCTCTCACTTCCATCAATACACTCAAGGCGTTCTTGTAACTCTGCAAATGTGTTGCACTTCAAATGATCTCCGTCTGATTTGGGAGCCTCTTTTGCACGCTTTTTGTTCAATGAAGGAATGATAGGAACAAATGCTGGAGGACCCTCATTGTCGCTGAGTTCACGGTCAGAAATGTGGGCTCCTCCAGGACCGACATAAATAACTGTGTCACATGAGTGCTCACTGCTGGAGGAGTAGTCCGGATCACTGGATAGAAGTGCCGGGTGGTCTGGGTCTAGAGCCACTGTTCTGGGGTGAAATGGTTTTAAATGAGGTGGTCGTCGTGTTTGTCCTTCCTCACAAGAGCTCTCTCCTCCTGAAGAACTGGAGGCATACTGAAAAAAATTACGAAAAGATCAACATGTCAAGACAATATATTGACTCGACTAAATCTACCAAATATTAATAAAAGTCGTCAATATGCCTCTTTAAATTAAACACATGTACCTCTGGCCTACAGTATTGATTACCACTACAACTGACTGATGCTCTCAAAGAAATCAATCAACCCACCTTTAGTAGAGCGCTTTTAAAGATATATCCACTGAGGTGACATACACAATTTTAATGCTTTCTCCATTAATCTATGATGCAAAAGTAAACACATGCTATATGCACAAAGCAGTAAACCAGGAAAAATGAAAGATGAAACAGAGATCCTGCCTTGGATTTCTTCTTCCTCATGCGATGAATACGGGAGGCTAACTGCACAGTGGAGAGTGACTCAGGAAAACTGGCCGGTGAATCTGAGATGTGGGCGATCATTGTGGTTCTGCAGTTGATGTTGCCCAATGATTCCCTCAGAAGCATAGTGAGCTTGCTATCCCTGAATAATACATCAAAAATCCCTTTGTTAGACAAAAAGCAAGGCAGAAATCTATGCTCTTTATCCCCCATAAAATCACAGAAAGCTGATCCCATCTCATTGCAGTACACATGCTGGTGGTGGAAAATGAACATTCTGATGAAAACTTTTACACTTTCTACTGTACCCATCAAATTGTTTATACCAGGGGCGTATACAGGGCTTCTTACATAGGTTGCGCATGCAAATCAGTGTGTATCTACTGTATGGTTCTCAATGCTTACATTAAAAATGATATTTGACGTTTCACACTGACATACCTGTAAGGAACATGCTTGGCCCCATTGGCTAAAGCAAGGATGACGTTCCCCAGAGCGGCCAGCGACAGACACTGTCCTCCACCTCCATCTCTTGTTCGAGTGACGTCAGATTCACAACTGCCCAGATCCAGAAGATGTAGACGACTCCGACCCCCAGACACTGGACCAGAAAGGAGATGCATGTTAACAAAACATAGCCTTCTTTACATCAATGGCCTAGGACTCTTTTTTTTTTTCATGTACAGTACAGAGCAAAAGTTTGGACACCCCTTCTCATTCAGCGAGTTTTCTTGCTTGTGTTCTTTCTTGTGTTCTTTAGCCCAAACGCGTCTCTTCTGCTTGTTGTCTGTCCTTAGCAGTGGTTTCCTAGCAGATCTTCTAGCATGAAGTCCTGATTCACACAGTCTCCTCTTAACAGTTGTTCTAGAGATGTGTCTGCTGCTAGAACTCTGTGTGGCATTGACCTGCTCTCTGATCTGAGCTGCTGTTAAGCGCCGATTTCTGAGGCTGGTGACTCGGATGAACTTCTCCTCCGCAGCAGAGGTGACTCTTGGTCTTCCTTTCCTGGGGCGGTCCGCATGTCAGCCAGTTTCTTTATAGCGCTTGATGCTTTTTGTGACTGCACTTGGGGACACTTTCAAAGTTTTCCCAATTTTTTTCTCGGACTGACTGACCTTCATTTCTTAAAGTAATGATGGCCGCTCATTTTTCTTCACTTAGCTGCTTTTTTCTTGCCATAATACAAATTCAACCTCTTTGAATGAGAAGGTGTGTCCAAACCTTTGGTCTGTACTGTACATGTCTGTATTTAAATGTTATCTTCAATTAAACACAAGCAGTAATACAATTAACATACTGTACAGACAGGACAAGATTCATAGACATGGATATGGTATAACTATTAAGTTAAAGAATGTGTGTACATGATTGATTCACACAGCATGAGCGCTCTATGTGGATTCATCCACCCAGCCAAGAAATCGGTTTTCTTGGTAGACTGATAAAGTGATGGAAAATTCAATACGGGCACTTGCAGCTCACTTGGCAATGGAAATAATGATGGAATCTGAGATTACAATTACATTCCAAAGTCGCCTAATATAAAGTCAAGCACTAATGCACACAGAGAAAATAGTGATTCAGACGGCACATTTCCAACTGCTATTCTTTTAAACATGGCGCGTTTACTGTAAATGTAGGTCACTAACCCAAAGACGTCCAGCATCATTGCGACAGATAGATGAGGCACTTATTTCGGATGACCATTAGCTTTGCATCAGCAGGATTTAAATCTCCGAGCTGAGAATGCCAACCAGGTTTTTCGCTTGTGCCAAGCTCTATAAACATTCCCCAGGAGGAGGCTGGAGCGCATTAGGTAGTGAAATTTATTCTAACAATGGCAGAAGGACGTGGTCTGTAGTCAGGACAAGAATGAAATACACATGATCGGTTAAATGGCGATTTGGCATCTAGTTCATGTTGGGATGTAACAAAAGAGCTTGCATTATTAGGGGTGCGGTCATTAAGTTATTAAGAGCGGAAAGAAATTTGGGGAAATTATATGCAAATGGAAGAAAATTGTCTTTTTTTTTTTTTTAATCAGGATTTGACATTTTATTATTGTAGCTCACCCCACTTTTCATTCTGATCTACAAACCTAGACCTGCCAAGCTTTACTAATTGTTTGTAGAAGATCTGTATTTTAACAATGCAAATATACAAAAAAAGAAAAAAGAAAAAAGGAGTTTTTTGAAGCGGAAATGATGATTTGAAATGTTTGATAATAATATTCCTCCTTCCTCCTGTTTCACACAAGTAATATGTTGTATTTTCAGGATTTTCCACTTATAAGCTGAGATGTTTGTCGGCGATTTTGTCACGGTATTGAGAAAATGTTTTGATTTTCTTAACAAAAATGAAAATAAATCATCGTGCCAAAATTCTCAGTTAAAAAAAAAAAAGAGTGAAATGTGCCAATTTTTTTGATGATTGGATGAAAGAGTGAAAACGGCACTTTTTACACCCCTCCTGATAAATTTGGCATCAGGTCCAAGTGCCAAAGTCTGCTCGATGGGAAAATATTCAAGAGGCATGAAAACGCCTGGTGTGAAGTCTCTGGTTAGACACAGATCGTATGAGGCCGTACTTCCTCCTTTGGCGCTCTTCTCCATGCGGTACTGGGTGACGTGGAGGGTGAAGAGCATGTGAGAGTTGCACTGCTGCTCCTCAGCGTTGTCGGCTCTGCTCGTGCTCCGTGCTGCTAAAGCCGAGTCCAGGAAGAAGGCGGCTCGCTCTGCTGTGGACGCCCTCAGCTCACTCTGATTCTGAAGCTGGAATAAAAAAAAATCATTAATTAATTAATTAATAATAATAATAATAATAATAATAATAATAATAAAATCTGTTAGGATGATTAGGGGAACAAATGACGGAGACAATAACGCCTGGATATTCAGTAAACACAATAAGAGGTTTAATATTTAACATAATGCAAGTTTTATTTGTTGTTTAGACACTTTTGGATGAAAGAGAATGTGAATGCTATTTATTTATTTATTTATTTATTTATTTATTCATTCATGTATTTGTTCATTTGTTTGTTTGTTTGCTTGCTTGTTTGTTTACCACCTTCTTAACAGACCACACTTTCCAGTCAAGTGGGATTTAACAGATTTTTACACACAATAAACCTTTTGAATTTACATTTCACATGTGCATTCGCGTGACCGAAATGAATGCTTTTAACAAGGGTAGATATAAATCGACAAAAACACACACCACTCTTCCCTGACCCCCGGTTACCTGTGAACCCGAGATGGGGTCCTCCTTGAGGTAGACGCCTGCACCCTGGACGTCCTGGAGACGTCCTGTAGAGAAGTCGGCTAGAAGGTCCGTCAGCACTTCGTCCCGCCCGCTGATCTCCACAGCCGAGACGCGCACAGAGAACTGAGCCCCGGCTTTCTCCTTCCGCTCTTCGATCAGCTTGAAGAGCCAGGAGATGGCGCACGGGGCGACGCCCAGACTCTGAGTGGAGAGGTCTTTACCGATCATGGTGTAGGTTTTACCTGTAGTAAAGAAGCAGAGCTGAATCAGGGAGGGTGCTGAAGCTGACATGTGTGAGGATAAGGCAAATATCAAGCGAACCAATGGGAGGATAAATGGCGGCGTTTGTGAACGACTCAAAGTCATGGTGGTGACCAGGGAGAAAGCCCAAGGGAAAGGAAAATACGATGCATTACATATTAAATAAATCACAAAACAAAAACATGCAAAAAATGGTAATAATATTCTTTGAAAATGTTATCCATAATAAATGTGGAGCTGTAATATGGCTGTAAAGAGACTTGTGATCATTAATAAGATATAAAATATCATGCTGAGTCAGGCACAGGCGCACTGTAGGGGACTGATGTAACACAACAGGAGGGAACCACTTTGAAAAAAAAAAAACAAAAAGGAAAAAACATGGAAAAGATCCGGCAGTGATTTCTCTGTGACCAACA
This sequence comes from Clarias batrachus, assembly GCA_003987875.1. NCBI lineage: Eukaryota > Metazoa > Chordata > Actinopteri > Siluriformes > Clariidae > Clarias > Clarias batrachus. Next base: position 64,808 of record QMIH01000673.1, on the reverse strand, counting down.
AAGACATCAGGACTAATTAAGCCATCAATTAATCACATCGCGCTACTTAAATACGGCATCAGTGCGCCGTGGCACCTTGTGTGATGTGATGTGATGTCATGTGATTTAACTCACCAAAGCTTTCAGGTTGGTTTCACTGTTACCAACATGAAGGTGTTCGTTTTAATCCGCACATCCATTAGTCTTTTATTTCTTTTTTTTTTACTACAGCACATTTGGCAATGAGTGTAATTTATTTTTATTTGTTAAAGAATGACGTCATCTTTTTATATTTTAAAAAAAAAATGTATTTAAGGTTTATTAAAGGTGCTTTCATAAAATCTCGTGCAAGAAAGGGGGAAAAAAAAAAACAAAAAAAACATGAAGAATAGAAGATGAGCGCTGACCCAGGTTGGCGTGTCCGAAACAGAAGATGCACCCGTCAGCGCCATTGACGACGGACTGAATGACCTCCGCCACCGTCCCTGAACACACCTCCGGCTGTGAATATTCAACGGATATGCAAATGAGCCTCTGACATCATCACGTGTTTCATGAGCATACTGTACATTATCTACTTTCCCATGACAGAAGATAGCAGCACTGGGGGGATACGGCAGCAGAGAGATAAATGACTTCTGCACCCTGAATACTGTAGTATCATCTAGCGGAAGGACAGATGAGTGATAAATGAATTAATATTAAATGACAGACGTTTCATGCGTTGCATCACATGTCGCCAAAGCCTGCGAGGCTTTTAATAACGATCTCAGTGCACCACGCTGCGCCGCAGAGAGCGAGGCATGATTACGACCTTTGCCTTCAGGCTGACAAACATAAAGAGACAGGACATGTGATGCTTTTTCTTTTGAAATTACAGATTTGTATAAGTGTGTGTCTGCCTGAGGAAAGGGCTTGTCCTGCCTCTGATGTCGGCTTCATCAAAGCCTTCTTTCTTTTGAACAGCGTGGAACTGCCGCTGATGATGCTGAGGCAGGAAGTGGTGGAACCTGCTGTAATTATATATATATATATATATATAAATTACAAGTTGTGCAGTTCTAGAGT
>QMIH01000673.1:0-32277 GCA_003987875.1 Clarias batrachus | reverse complement strand
AAATAATAATAATTAAAAAAAAATATATATATATATAGTCTTTCTATTTCGACTTACAACTGTGCATCCATGGCAACTTGCTTTCAAAGACCTTGGAAAAGATATGTGGTGTTCATGAGTGTGTGTGTGTGTCTGTGTGTGTGTGTGTGTCTGTGTGTGTGTGTGTCTGCTGGACATCAAGCCAAATCAAGGACACGGGGTTTACAGGACAAAGGATACACCACTGGCCGAGAAACAAATACAGCGCCCCTAGATAGCAGACAGTCCCTTTAATAGGACGATTAAAGGCGATAACGTAGAAAGCAATGTCCTCTCCTAAATAAAGACAGATGAGAGAATTATAAGAGATAAGAGACCTCCACCACCCTGTGCGTCTCCTTTAGATTACACTCTATATACTGTAAATACCAGCGCTGTACCTGTGGACATTATACAGTACAGTAGGTGGAAGAGTCACTCCTCCTCTATACAAAGGTACACGACTGTACAGTACGACTCCGCGCAGTCTCCGTTACCAGCCACATCATGTTTCGCTTCTCCTGATGGTCCCCCGCTGTGCTGCAGAACGTTTACGGAGATGTGACACCACTGACAAGAGCAACGTGCACAGATGGATGAGGAAGTTTAAAGAAGCACAAAGCACACACAGTGGGAGACCATCAACTGTGACAAAGGGGATTCATGGCTCGCTCAACAACAAGCAACATCAACAGCTGAAACCAAACATCAGCTAGAAGTTAAAGAGCGATGCTAACAAGGCAACGGGACACGCAGGTGAGAGTGATGAAAGGTCAATCCGTCCGTTAGCGTTCCAGCTGAAATACAATAACTTTCAGTTTCAAACCGCTCTTACAATGTCTGAAGCTTTAGCCCCGCCCCCTCCCACCTCACCCTTTGTGCGAGTGCATTCTCAGAGCCAATCAGAAAGCAGGAACTCAACTTGTGTGAAAACGGTGACGAGGAGTCAGGCGGGGTTATGCAAACTGTCCTCTTTCACATTGTCTTCCTCCTTCTTGCCTGGAATGATGTCATACTAAGCAAGAAGACTGAATGTGAAGATCAAGCGGAATTTTTTTTTTTTTCTAGGTGCCCTGTAAATACACAGGACCAAAGCCAAATAATGCTTTAAACAATCACTCACTCACGCAGTCACTCACTCAGTCAGTCACTCATCATCTGAACAGCCTAATCCCGTATTCAGGGTCACGGGGGGCCTGGAGCGTATCCCAGGAGACTTAGGGCACAAGGCGGGGTACACAGTCCATCACAGGGCACACACACACACACACACACACACACACACACATACACACACATTCAATAAAATCAAGTGAATTTTCAATCAATTAACATTACTTTTATTTGCTTGAGGCCGTTTTCTCCAACTTGCTGCATTGATCTAGCACCGAGCAGAGGGCGTGGCTTATGAACCTAATTTGCATATTTCCAATATTTCTCGTATCATGTCAGTCTTAAGATCTAGGGACATTTATTCACTCACTCATTTGCTCACAGGGGCATGAGATGGGGTACACTCTGGACAGGGTGCCAATCCATCACAGGGCAAACAAGCACACACACACACACACACACACACACACTCAGCAATTTGGGAACAACAATTATCCTTATCTGCATGTCTTTGAAGCGTGGGAGGAAGCCGGAGTACCCAGATGAAACCCACCATCACTGGGAGAACATGCACACAGAGGCCGGAATCGCACCTGGCTGGGAATCAAACCCAAACCCTGGAGGTGCAAGGGGGACAGTGTGTGACAGTGTGTGCCACTAAGCCACCGTGCCACCAAAAATAAAGTGTGTTGCATTACTGATCAGGAGGTTGGTGGTTCAAGCCCCAGTTCCACCACATCGCCCCTGATGGGCCCTTGAGCAAGGCTCGTAACTCTGTGCTGTGTCCTCGTCTGACCTCAACGTCCTACGCCAGGATATGCAAAGGAAACAATTTCACTATGCAGTGACAAATCAAAGCGTAAGTTAAGGATCATGTGACAAGGTCATGTGGTGTGCAAAGCCTGATGGGTAGTTTATTTCAGTCTCCAGTATTAGCACTTTACATGAGTCAGAATTAAAGCTTTAACTTTATTTATACATGTTATACGACATCTACAGGACGTGGCAAGCTGCAGGTTTTTAATTTTATTTTTGTTTTTTTATTTTTTTAATTATAAAGTCCGGACAAAGAAATAAGTAAACCCGGTTGAAATTATTTGAGGAATTAGCTTTTTTTGTTTTTGTTTTAATACAGTGTATATACCTTTTTCTCTTTAGTTCTTTAGTTAAGGTAATGTCATGGACTTGATGTAGCTTTTGGTCTGTTATTATCACTACCTGACGTATTGACACTAAATATTTTCCTCCACTCATCCAGCTGAACTCGGCCCTCGCGGCGGTTTGGGTTTGGGGGTTTTGTGCTCTGTAAGACATTTAAGATCGATGCCATTTCACTGCATTCACTGAGACTGCTCAGTGCTGACACGATCGCCAGCGGCTCGAGAGAGAGAGAGAGAGAGAGAGAGAGAGAGAGAGAGAGAACTGCGGGAACAGTGGTAGCAGAGGAAGGCCATGAAAAATTCACTGTATACTAAGCACACAGCATGTGAGATTCCAGGATACTGTGGTCTCGGTTTATAGCTTGTTGTTTTTAATGGTCTGTAATGGAAATATTAGAAAATGAGACGCTCCCAATGGTTCCCGGTGCTTTGTTTTTTTTTATTGCAATATCCTTATGTGCTGGTAATATTTTATAAGAATCAGAGAAACTCTAATGGAGCTCAATAGGAATCAAATGGAAACCATTAAGGCCAATATAAACACAGTATACATTTAAAATATTACAAAGAAATGACTGCACTATCTATCTATCTATCTATCTATCTATCTATCTATCTATCTATCTATCTATCTATCTATCTATCTATCTATCTATCTATCTTTCTCAACATTGCATGTGCTGTGTGGATGGAAGGGGCATTACACTCACTTCCCCACTCCCAATGATGTGAGGTCATGTATGTGGAAGCAGGCAGATAGCACTTTCCTCCAGGTGTCTATAATGCCATTCTGCCCGAATTCAGTTGTTGTTTTACTATTTGTTTTATGTGTTCTATATCCTGTGCATATTGTGCAAATGTCACATCAATAAGTAAAAACATTCATTAAAACATGGCTATGGTGATCAAATGCCAGTCAGTCGGGTCAGATCTGAAAAAGAAAGAAATCTGACCACCATAGAAAGGCACCAAAGCAACCAGTGCACTACAGCACAGCACCATACACGAGGCCCAGCAGGCAAAGTGCCCAAGGCCACCAATCCGTCCTCCAAACTCCCCGGATCCCAATCTGATCAAGCACCCATGAGATGCACCAGATAAACAAGTCCGATCCACAGAGGCTCCACCCTGAAACCCACAGCACCCAACGGATCCGCTGCCAACGTCCTGGTACCTGACACCACAGGACATCCCCAGAGGGCCTGCAGAGGGGCCAGGGCCGTCCCAATGGTACAAGGGGAGACTTGGTGGTTTAGCTTAGCTTCTGAATAACTTTTCATTGACACGAATCAAAGATTTTATCATCATCACTTTAGAAATCGTTAAGTACCACTCTATTCAGTTTACGTTAAGTTTTTTTTTTATTATTATTATTATTATGATAAAAACTGCATGATGTAATCAGGGTTCTGGGATACATTTTCTCCTTCATCAAAACCTGACTGAAATAAAGTTCAGCCAAGGTTTAGTCCAAGAACTGCACTGTTGAGTCCTGAATTTTATATGACTGCAGAAAATGAGATAAAAACGAACGCTTCTGGGCGTACCTGAGGAAGAACGAGGCTGCAGAGCTGCTTTGAGCTGGAGGTGGAGATGTCATCCGGCTGCTACGTCTGTTTCCTTTCAGAGGGACGGAGGGGATGGAGCTGACATGGCGAGAAGGTGACGTTTCTGAAGTCATGCTGTTCTTGACTGGAACCAGGCTCTGGGTATTACACAAATGTGGAAAGCACAGAACAGAAGCTGATCAACACGAATGGAAAAAATGGAAATGATTAGCTTGAACAGATGTGCCATTTCTATAGTAGTGAAAGTGGATTGTCATCACTTTAGCTGGAAATTTACATCAATCTATACACGGGGAAAATCTTCTCATATCCAATATCAGGTTACGCGTCCGCTTAAGGGACTTTTCTCGGCTTCTGGTTGTTTCAGATTATTGAAATCACCTCGTTAGGTGGCTGAATATTGATGTAGTGCGACTCCACAGTAGGTACTGTACTACTTGAATAACATGGAGCTTTGCAGGAACGACTGCAAAAGTGGCTATCATGAATAAATCAACCTGGAAGATTTCAGCATGCAATGCAGGGAAACCATCAAAGGTATTACAGGAGAGCTTTCCCAGCATAACCATAAAACAGATCAGGAGCAGAGGATCGAGAAGGGGGCAGATGCCTTGAGGCAGACTTCAGGGAGATCGATGGGATTTGAGGAAGTCCGTCATGGTAGAGGTCACTGGGAAATATCGGCTCAGCTCGCAGAGAGGAACAGCTCTTTGGTAATTTGTCCACGTTAGTTTTTTTTAGTTTCAATACTTTATATGATAAAACTGCAGCAGGGCAGGCTACGCATCACAGCACAATATTTGTGTGCTACTACAATATTACTCTGTTACATTACTCTCTTCATTCTTTGGAATACAAACAGAACCAATTTATTGAATAAGCCATAAAACAATGTTAGTCTTTTATACATCGATTAGGGTTATGAGGTTTTAGGGCCACCTTGGGGTAACACTCTCCAAGACTTCAGGGGGTGTGATGTGGTGTCTGACACCAGAACGTTGGCACCTCCTTTGATTGTTGTGTGTTGTGGAGGTGCAGCCTCGGTGAATTGGACTTGTTTGTCCAAAGTATCCCATGGAACTCAATTTGCTCTTGGAGCCTGGATCTTGGAGGCCTTGGGCTCTGTGCTTGGCCAGCTGTGGTGCCCTGGTTGCTTTGGTGGATTTCTATCTTGGCCAGCACTAACATTTTTTTTGGCTGTATTGGCTTTTCTGTAGGCTCAGTCCACATGGGCATGAGTGAGCTTTGGGTTCCCATGATCCTGTCACCAGTTTGCTTTTCTATAATTGGTGGATGTTGTTCAATTTACCCATCAGTGATCAAAATGTTATGGCTGGTTGGTTTATACTGCTGCATCTCACCATGGATCTGATCTCACCATTATCTGATTATCGTGCATCCAAATACACCTTCAGAATGCAAAATGAATCTGTGTTCCAAACCTGTAAAGTTATCAAATTAATTCCGCCACAATATTATGACTGAATAAATCCTGACATCACCATCTTGGAATATTGCTGAGCAATCACAGAAGAAAAATCCACTGATGGAAAAACTCGGTCTTTCGGGTTCATTTGGGTCGTCAGCTGACCTCATTTTGGGCACATACAGTAACTTTGTGCCCATTTTGCTGAACCTAGACCTGACCAACTGAAGCAACCCCAGATCATAACATGGTAGGCACTAGGCCTGATCACGCATCACTTCTTCCACTTTCTTCTTATCCTGATGCTCCCATCACTATGGAACAGGAAAAATCTAAACTCATCACCCCACATGATCTTTATCCAATGCTACTCAGAACCGTTCTTTATGCTCCTAGTAAATGAAAGTCTTTTTTTATTTATTTTCTGATTAGTCTCACTGGTTTTCTTAAGGCTACGCAGCTATTTAGTCCCCTGAGTTTGTCTGTGTGTTGAAATGCTCTTACTTTCACTATTAAACATGAATTCTACTGTGGTTGTTGTTGTTGTTTTTGACAATGTGATCTCCCATCACGCTCATTCAGGATGCTTTTTCGACCACATTCCTTGGAGGAAGCTTCTCACTGCATCAGTTAGGGCTAAATAACTTGTTGAAACTGAAACATATCATTCACTGGAGTAATTATCCAATAGAAGGCTCTTAACTATTTGCTTAGTTATATGCACTGTAAAAAAATTTATTGTAAATTTTACGGTAAAAAAACAGAATTTTGCCAGAATTTTTGTAAAAAACGTACACTGTAAAAAAATAAGCCGTAAATTTTATGGTAAAAAAAACAGCAGCTGTGGTTGCCAGAAGTTTACCATTAAAAAAAAGGTAGCAACATTTTTGGTTGTACGGGATTACACTCATTTTTTCGAGTCTGGCCAGGAACCGAACCCAGACCCTGGTGGTACAAAGCAACAGTGCTAACCACTAGACTAGTGTGTTTGCTGTGCAATTGTTGTCATTGTTGGACTTCCTCGGTTTCCCTGCGTCCCCCGTACGACTTGCACTCCAACAACGACAACATTTGTGTAGTAGTGTAGTGGTTAGCACTGTCACCTTGCACCGCCAGGTTCGATTCCCGGCCAAGTTTGAAATAAAATAAAATAAATTGAAATCCATAAAATGACTGCAATTCTGTACAACCTAAAAACATTGCTACCATGTTATTTACGGTAAAATCCTGGCAACCACAGCTGCCAGTTTTTTTACCGTAAAATGTCCGTTTATTTTTTACAGTGTGGTGACTCTTTTTGGTCAGGCCGTGTCCAGGATAATGTCATTTTAAAGCTGACAATAGAGCTGATTCCATAGAGGCGCAGCGAAATCTCCACCGCACTCTTGGTTTCATCTCTAAGCTTAACATCTGCATCGAAGCACCTTCAGAGCCGACCTCGCTCCTGACGTACTGTAATACGTCCGGTTCGTCGGTGCACTCGTCTCTCCCTGCTGAAATGATGCCCACCTCAGGAACCTGTCCTACATACAGTATAGCCAGCATATATTACTGTACTGTGCGTAACCTACAAGAAGCAGGACATGTGACCGTTACATGGAGTGTAGCATGCTGAGACCTGGCAGTGCTGTGGTCTGGCTCTGACAGCCTGACAGAGCGATAACGAGGGCAGGAGAGTCTGACTCTCTCACACGGGGATGGTAGAAATAAGACCCCTTGTCTTTGGACCGGAGAGCAGCTGAGCACGTTAATTCACAAACCGAGTCTCTGTCAGTAATTACATCCTCATGTCTGAGTCCACCATTAGCGCCCAGCAGGGATGGACGTGTCTACTTCACAATGGATGGCTCCGTTTCCAACTAATTAATTTGAACGTGTGTTAAAATGTCTCAGGGAGCCCAGGAGATTGAGAAAGAGGAAGATGAAGAGAGAGAGCGCGAGAGAGAGAGATGGTGTGGATTGATAAAGGCTCCTCTAGATGAAGATTAATTTCAATTACAATCAGGAACGACGGTGTATTCATTACAGTTAATTACACAACATTAACACTGGACTCTTTAATAACCATAACACACGCTCGGTCTTCTAAAGACCACATTCACTTTCTTCCGCCATGATGAAGCGAGGCTGTAAAATCCCGGATTCTGATTGGTGGGATGTTGTTGATTAGTTTTCAGCTGTTCACTGTATTTAAATCAGCGCGCTGATTGCTACACGGAATTGTTTCTATAACAACAGCTTAATGGCAGGGACTTTTATGTTTACCATAAATTGAGTTGACGAAGTAAAGGGATGATTATAAGCATATATAAAAGGAGTCTCCAGTGTCAGGTTTGTTTTTCAGGCTCAATACGCGTCATGAGAAAGACAGAGAGAAAAAGCCAGGCTGATGAAGCAGCAACGACGCTTTGTGGCTGATACTCTGGACTCGTGGCATTGGACATTTTAATTCTGCTTTGAGCTGAGAGATTGGGGTGAGCACCCCAACAAGTGCCTCATTCATCTTCATTAAACTCTTTTTCCTGGTCAGGGTCCAGGTAAATTTGGAGTCTGTCCTGGGAATGCTAAGCACGTGGTAGGGACTAGCCTGGATGGTACACCAGTCCATCACAGAGGACAATACGCACACTCCTTCACAAATAAGGGTAACGTAAAGTCACTAATTCACCCCTGAACGTATTTTTAGGGGGGTAGAGGAAACCTGTATGAACAGACGGAGAACCTGCACGGACGAAGCGGGAACGCTATGACGCGGTAACACTACTGGTGCCATCATGATGCCCTACTGACTGTAGGTGAAGATTAGAATAAACAACGTAAAAGACTAGAATATTCTTTAGATGCTTGCTGTGACGCAGTGTGTGCCAGCTCCTTAGTTATCATCGCTACAGGGAAAATCGTTGAAAGCATCAGAGCAGTGCCAGGTTAACACAGTCCCAGATGGACGTCAGGTGCCATTTTTACCCTGCGCTGCGTCCGCTGTGCCATCTGTTGACAATTTGCCATCCTGGTTGCCTCCCAACCTTCACACCAGCCTTGACTCGGGCACGTCGATGCCTTAAATTAGCCAAGCCTTCGAGACGAGGAGTTATTAGACTGCAGGGATGACAATTAAGACACGAGGCTTATCCAGAAGAACAGACAGACATAACGTGCGTCTCACTTGAAATTCCACTGCAGGTCGGCAGCTGTCTTGGTGCAAACACACTTCAGCATCCACAATAACATCCCAGTCCGACCCAAAGCCGAAAAACATCTCGAGGTCTAATTGCTTTTTCGTCTGGGTGAGAACCTGGCTGGTTTGCCGGCACTTCTGTCTCTGAATTTGACGGCTTGTGACAGGACGGGAAGTGAATGTTCTGTGTATTACTCATTTCGCTTTCTGTTTGGATATACTGCATTGTGAGCCTTGGTGCTCGGGTGTTGCTCTTTATGCTCTTTATGATCATCCTAGAGAGATGACAACCAACCTGCCAAATAAATAAAACAATATATATATATATATATATATATATATACAGTACAGACCAAAAGTTTGGACACACCTTCTCATTCAAAGAGTTGAATTTGTATTACGGCAAGAAAAAAGCAGCTAAGTAAAGAAAAACGAGCGGCCATCATTACTGTAAGAAATGAAGGTCAGTCAGTCGGAAAAATTGGGAAAACTTTGAAAGTGTCCCCAAGTGCAGTCACAAAAAGCATCAAGCGCTACAAAGAAACTGGCTGACATGCGGACCGCCCCAGGAAAGGAAGACCAAGAGTCACCTCTGCTGCGGAGGAGAAGTTCATCCGAGTCACCAGCCTCAGAAATCGGCGGTTAACAGCAGCTCAGATCAGAGAGCAGGTCAATGCCACACAGAGTTCTAGCAGCAGACACATCTCTAGAACAACTGTTAAGAGGAGACTGTGTGAATCAGGCCTTCATGGTAGAATATCTGCTAGGAAACCACTGCTAAGGACAGACAACAAGCGGAAGAGACGCGTTTGGGCTAAAGAACACAAGAAAGAAAACTCGCTGAATGAGAAGGGGTGTCCAAACTTTTGCTCTGTACTGTATATCCCAACAAGCTGTTAGAAGACTAGATCTTCAGATTAGACGTCAACATGGAAACCCTGATTATTTATAACAATATTCGGTCAAAGGAAAAGGTTGCAATAAATAAATAACTAAATAAATAAGTAAATAATATCTTCATGTGCATGCTTGACCTGATAAACTGCTGATAGAACCAACCCAAAAAAAAAATTCAAGGGGTTAAAATTTCTGGTTAAGACTGCATTTACATAATTTTGGAGCTAGCTAGCTAGATAACACACAAGGCCTGGGCCGTCACACACCTTGGATGAAGCAGTCTCTTACTCTCAAAGTCTCATGCCTAGGGTGGGAGTCATTCATTAATTGGCGGGGACGATAGCTTGGCTAGCATTCTCCTATCTCCCAAAACCTGCACTGGGTCAAGGTGATCACCCAGGACATAGCTGACCCTCTTAATAAGTTTGTAAAGTCTGGTTGGTTGAGTTGATTTTAGAGTTGTTTTGTTGGGTGCATTGGAGGGTCAGTTGGTTGATTGGGTCATGGGTGGTGGGTTGGTTGTTTTTAGGGTTATAGATAGCGTTCATTATTGACGTCTTTCCTTCCTTGTTTTATGTGTGAGACAAAAGTCTTACTAGACGAAATGTCATAAGAAATTGTCAGTGCCAACCACTTCAAACCATGTCACTAGGCTCAGCTTGACTTCTCTGCCGGTTTCTTTAACCTGAACTATATATTATACATGACTATACAGTTCACCTTTAACATAAGGCTTGGCGTCAGCATCGTAATTTATGAACTCCTCCTGTAAGGAAATGAGCTCAGCGACGTCCACTGCTGCGTTGATGGAGCAGAAAAACAAAACACTCTATAACCTGAAGGCAAGGTCACTTGGTGTCCACAAAGTCAATGGTGAAGGCTAATCCACTGAATGATGATGCTGAACTAATGCTAAGTCATTCAGCCAGCGGACCAAGGGGAGACGCTCTACATTAAATATTAACATTAGTTGTTAAAATGCTTTTATGTTCGAATGATCTAAGATGCAAAGGAATTGATGATCGCAGCTGATTAATGGATTAGTGAACAAAAATGCACTTTCAGGAAAGTGCTTCATCAAGGAACTACTACATTCATGTCACCAGATCCGGAGTATATTTAATTGAATTGAATAGATTTTTGTTTCACTGTATCGTACATGTTATTATTTATAGGAAAAACAGTTGGCAGGCATTTTTTTTTTGCTTCTCCAGAACAGATGAAGTGTCACACTGCTGAAATACTTACACTTTTGCCATGACAGTTATTTGACTGCAGTAATATTTTTGTGGCAGTGTTTATGTTTAATCCCATCAACCTTCGCTGAAGGGCTCGATTATGCACTACTGACAAAACATCATCTTTAACCTCTATAAAACTCAGCCATGTGGAGTGAAGGCATCTCAGGGTTTCAGCCTTGGGAGGATATAAAGCTGCAAGCAAAAGAACGTCCCGTTTGGATAGACACGCCTACCTGCAGTTCCGGTTCTTACCTGCGATCGCTGTTGCTGTTGAGCTCTACTGATGGTTTTCACACTCCACACCCCCTCCAAATAATTCTGAGCATGGATGGGTAATGGAGTAACAGTAGCATGGCAGTTTGGCTTTATGTCCATGCCAGGAGCTCCAGACTTGATCCAGCCCATTTCCGTGTTATGCTTAACACCGGCCACTGGTTCGAATCTTGAGCGATGTTGTATGGCAGCAGATGAGGAACCCTGGTTCACCCAGGAGGGTCTCTGTGAGGACCAACTGGTGCGAGGTGCTATCAATCCAGAGTAAGGTCCACACTGCAGGCCAGGGGAACCATCCAGTGCCAGTCCCAGGGCTGAGTGAAGAGCCAGCCGGCGCAGCTGGTGCAGAGGAGTTCCACACACTTCACAGCAGCCTTCAGCGCACTGACCTCTCGGAGGCCATTCTAAAGCCTGGAGCTTGTCAAGGATCACGCTTGCAAAATTTGGGTCCTACAAGGAATAAAGAGAAAATGTATTTAGATTTAGAAGTTTAAATCCAAAGGATTTAAATTTGGATAGATTTTTTTTTTAAACAACCCTAAGGTATCCAAAATAAGAGGAACCCTTTAGATACCATGCTAATAGGATAGACATTTTTGCGCTTCACCAGCTATTCTGGTCGATGGTTCACAGTGATTTTGGTGTCGTTCGCTGCTTATACATTGAATGTCTAAACCGATTAGATATTGGAGGTTTACCTTGGTTCCATGTTGGTGGCATACACTGGTTAGTGGCCTATGCTAGCTGCACATTGATCGTCTACATTGGTGGTCTACATGTTGGTGGCCTACACTGGATTGGTGTTAATTGCTAATCAGAGTTGTTAAAAGACTGGTTGGACATTGATGGTCTACAGTGATACATATGTGTGGACCACAACCCCTAATCCTGGTGGTTAATACGATATTATTTATTACAGAAGCTCAACAGTTACCCCTGTTACTGTACCTCGCACCTCCAGGGCCTCGGGTCAGTTTGCTTGGTGGCCTTAGAAATGAGTAAAACTATTAGACAAGCAAAGGGATCAGATAAATTAGACTCAACGGATCTGCTTAACTATAATAAACCTCATCTAGGAAACTCAGATTAGCATAAAATGTCAGGTGTTATCTGCACAGGAAGGTCACGGGGTAAGAAATTGAATCGTTGCTGCAATTGCGAATTTCGATCCGGAGAGTATGATATTATCAGTGTTTCACCTCGACTGCAGTGTTGCCGTGCAGATTTCCATCGACATGTCTAGTTGATCTTAGGGCTACGGAACGGCTGAGCAAGAGGGGAAAAAAAAATTCATAATGAAATCAATCACCTAGAGCTGTCTTTCACTTATGAGAAAAGTCAGATACAAAAAAGATAAGAGTACGTGCGAAGGCAGTGAGAAGAGATAACCCGAACGCCCTCTAAAAACTAGACACATGCAATATAAGTACAGACACATAAAGTGCTGCAGAGTGATTGTGGAGTACTGGGAATATGTGGAAATGTTAAACCTGGTTATTCGTTTTAATTGTAGCTCTTAAAATGGGGTCACTGACCAAAATTAGTTGAGAAACTCTGGACGAATTGTTTTACATTTTGACATTTTCTATTCAGTGTAGTTCTGAAAACTAAAAGGCTTTCTTCCGTTTATTTCTTTATGGAAATATGGCTTTTTAATTACAGTACGTGTCCTGACCTACGGGAAAAGAAGTACGTTTTAAAGAGGAACAAAACATTTAAACCACGCCCATTTTTAAGAAATATCAATGCAGGATTTTAGGACTAAAAATATGAACATTTGAATATTTGATTTGTAAGATCTGGCACAGGTTTCATTCCTGCCACAAGCTTATAATAAGTTATTTTCTAACTTATTCCTGGCAGTAACCAAGAACCCAACTTTGGCGACCTGCCGGCGGTATGGCTCAAACCCCTGACCTCCAATCAGAAGCCCAGAAACTCAACCACATGAGCAACCACTGCCACCCGCCATGCCACATGTCTATTCTAGCAGAATTACAAAAAGTTCATTAACTGCGTATGAAGTTTACTTTGACTTGTTTACACGGGACCTTCAACCGATTATAGTTCTGCTCAACTCTGCGGGTCTTCGGGGTCATATTGAAAATGATCTTGAGCCTGATTGAACCACCTCTACTGCTTAATTGAGACATTTTACGCTAAACAAAATCGGTAGAAGTCGCTGTGTCTTTAAGTAGTGTGCCTTTTCAATCGCTTTGTGACAACATAAAAGAAATAAATCGGACGAATTATTTATTATTATTATTATTATTTATTAATTATTATTTGTTTTGTATGTGTCTACTTTCTGTCCTTATTTATTTATTTATTTATTTATTAGATACACTAATACCTTTACCATGGAGCGATATCTCAAGCATTTGGAAGGGAAGAAAAATGTCGTATGGTCTGTTCCAAAAAATAAATAAATAAATAAATAAATAAATAAATAAACATTGCTTAGTGTTATTATTTCCTCAAGGAAATAAAAATCCAAATCATTCACCTTTTTTTTTTTCCTTTGTGCAAGTATGTGTTATAGTTTTATTCAGCCTTGCTTTGCTCCGCCCAGAACAATGGCCTTTTTGCTAACTGACCAAAATAAACACAAAAAAAAAGGAACAGAAATAAATTTTGTAACTGATGACACTCCCTTACATCTGTCCCATTCAAATCCATTCTAAATGACTTCACAGTGTAGACGAATGCATGCTTGAGACTTTGTAATAAAACCACCTTTCCCCATCCACAGACGCAGCGAGACGCCATATTGTGATGTATTGCCGTTCCCGACACTCTCATTGTTCAGGAGCGGGAGGGTGGGCCGAGGACTCGTGGTTATTGAGTGCTTGTGTCTGGGGTGCGCTGTAGGGGAGTCGGAATAAAGCCAGCATGCCAGACGTCTGCAATCTGCTTCAACCATAACGGCATGCATCACAACCTGTTAGAGCTAAACTTCTGGCCTGAAGACATTTTACCCACTGTTGATGTTTGGAGGGAATCAATACATGTCTTTATAACACGCCTTTCAAAAACGAGAGGGAAAAAAAAAAAAATCAACGAAACTAGACGTTTTTGATAAATGGTCTTTAAAAGGTCAGTCGATAACGGAGCTGTAAAGTGATTTCATTATTATTCTAGGACTCATGATATGGACGGAAATAGTATATTACAATTATGTAACTATCCAATGGGCGGGAAAGTCAATCATAAGGCATTTAAGCTAAACTGTTAGAAGTCACTTTGTCGTCCTCACTGTGAGAACTTTGAAAAGCTTTACAGGGGAAGAGCGAAAGCGAAATCAGTTCCACGTTCCAAGAAACATTTAGCTTTTAGCTTGGGGGGTTTTCCAAGGTTCCATATTTAAATCGTTCTTTAGCAAGGTCTCAGAGTGTGTGTGTGTGTGTGTGTGTGTGTGTGTGTGTGTGTGTGTGTGTGTAAATTCTCCAGCTTAAATACAGTATCTTTCAGGTAATAAATTTCACTCCTCTTGCGATTCTACTGTTTCAGTGTTTATATAAATGAGCATCTTCTAAGCCCCGCCCTTCTTCTATGAGGTCACATTAGCGGAGAAATTACAATAGAAATAAAGGGCCAATACAAATATGGAAAACAGAGGACAAAATGCTTGTAATTTTTTTTGTCTCACATATTTTGGTTCATACACACGCACACACACACACACACACACACACACACACACACACACACACTCACTGGAGACCCATCTGAAGAAAAGGTGAAATTTGCATAATAGGTGCCTTAAGGTTTCCAAAAAAAAAAGGAAGTGCTTTTGATGAGGAAAATGCTTTGCTGTACAGTTTTGACTATAAACCTTAACCGAGGGAAAACTGAATAACTCTGAAGTGTTCTTAACCTTTTGTGTAAGTGTGTATTCACTCGCTGAACAATAATAGCAATAAGAATATTGACATCAATGTTGAAAAAGCAACTATGATTAATATTGACTAAAAATGACATCATCACAAACCAGAAGGACTATTATTATTATTATTATTATTATTATTTTTATTATTTATTTATTTATTTATTTATTTATTTATTTTATTATTATTATTATTGCTAGACAAAGTTATACATATAATACAGTAGTCACCCTTCAAAATCTGGAATTTATATCTTACATTTTCATTGTGAACAATTTTCCTAATTTCTTATTTGCGGCTTTAAGATTTTTTTTTTTATTATTTATTTATTTATTTATTTATTTATTTATTTATTTTACATGAGCTCCTCTGTGTACATTTTCACTCATTTACATTTTCAAACACTGGGCTGGCCTTTCATAATATCGCTGATGTAAATATTGTAGATTCGATTCGATTCAGCTTTAGCGTCACTGCACATGTTATGGTACGAGGAAATGAAATACAGTTAGCATCTAAGCGGAAGTGCATTTGTCACAATGCAGAATAATTAGAGTACACAGAGAAGGGGTTAGACACAATGCGTGCAAAAAGATCACAGATGTCAGTTTCATGTGCGACTTTTAAACTTATGTACAAAGTACACATACAAGAAAATATACCGTTTGGAACTCGAGCAGGAAAACCGAATTAAAAAGAAGCTCATCTGAGCGGAGTGTAAAGCCGGACACCTGCATGTGCATTTTAACAGCCAGAGTGTCATCTGTTTCCTGAACAGCTTCTGGAGCTGCGGTACGCTGCGAGGTCAGGAGCTCATTACTCATGAGTCAGTGGTGTTCAATGAGCCGGGGCCTCCGGGGGCGTCCGGGGGCGTCCGGGGCGTCACCCCACGTGTGTCTGCATTCTGATAGACGAGATCTCGGACAGCGAGGCACGCTTTGGGAAGGTTTTTAGTGGGAATTCCCCGACTGAGCGCTGCGTCCACCACCTGTGCTGCTCTCTTCACCCCGAGTCAAACACAATAGCGAGGCTGGGCTGTGTGAAATGGGTGATATACTGGGCCAGCTGTGAACATCGTAAACTTCCTGTTCCTGTTTTACTATCCAAAGCCTTCAGGCTGATAATGTCCGCACGGCTTTATAAGAAGCTCTCTGCAGAAATGAAGCGGGTGTGTTTCCATAACCAGGGATTTGTTCTAATAAAGCCTGCAGAAGCCTGAATGATAGAGGAACTTAAAGTGCAGCTGAATTTCTCCCTCGACTGCCTCGTCTACACTCCTGCTGGAGGAACATTACACGCAAATGACGATTTTCTGTTGTCTAAGACCCAGTTAGATTCCTGAAAATAGGGTTCAAACATAGCAAAGCAGGCGGAAGTGTAAGATTATTATTAGTAAAAGCTGTTTAATTTCACCCTAAGTGAGAAAATACTAAATAAACGCCGTCAAATGTGGTGCAACATTTCACAAAAAGCAAAGGAGAAAATTAACCCCCAACTGAAAAACCATATATTTTTCAAAAGGAAAGAAAGAAGGGGGAAATAAAGAATAAACAAAAAGATATAATACATGCAATAAAATATAAAAATACAAAAAAAAAAAAATGTAATCCGATGAAAAATGGAGAGACTTCTCAAGAAAAGTATATTATGATGAACGATATTATGGTACAGTACGCTTCTACAGTATATTGAGATTTGGAAGTGTACCATAAGCTTTTACCGGACTTACCACTAATATGTAAATATAAAACATGAAAGCAATAAAGAAGAGAAAAAAAAAGATGAAGAAACATGGTTTAGATAAATAGATGACACATATTTCAACTGCGATTTTATCTACGATATGTAACTACAGTATTTAATGCATCATTCTGCATTCAAACGTACGTATTTATCGAAGCTAACACCAAATATGGGCACAAACGATCTCATTAAGAGGATGTTTCCCAATATGTCTTTTAGCACTTCAAAAGTATTAAAAAATAAATAAATAAATACTGAAATTATTTACAAATTTCTCTACAGACATTCCAGACGATGCAAATATTATCTGTACTAAAATTGCAGGTTTTTGTGATTAGTTCATTGTGCAGGTCTTTATTGTCGTTGTGATTTTTATGTGATTAATGTGCGGCACAAGTTTAAAAAAAAGAAGGAAAAGAAGAAAAAAGAAGAAGAGGATGAAGAGAATGATGATGATGATGATGGTCCATTTATATGCTGCCTTTTGGATGTTTACGTTTGTTGTCGATAAACAAACAAACAAACAAACATAAATCAATTGTATTTTTATGCACATCTAGCAACACTGCAGCTGAATAAAAGTAAGCAACGTGTGTGTTATGTAGGAATATATACATTATTTATGAAAAGCCGATCTCTGAATTGACCCATTTGTTTGCACATCTGCAGCGTGATTATTCAATTCTATAACATCACCTACAGGAATGTAACCCGCTCCAGTCTGCTGCGGTCTCTCCAAGTCCAACCTCCAAAACATTTTATGCAGAACATACAAACAGAATTGTTACCTTGGTTTAAAGCTGTTGTGATGTTGACGACGATGTTTTTTTTTTCCTGAGCCCGAACCCAAACCCGTGTCTTTCCTGGCTGAGTTGTGTGTTACTCTGTGTGTTACAGATCGGAGTGTCTGGGAAGCGAGAGAGAAACTGCGGCTTCCTATGCACTAAAAACATAAATCACTTCAGAGGATAAATAGAGTTTGTTCTTTATAAGCGCAGTGGCAGATGGAATATTGGGGGCGGGGTCAGGGCCATAGTTAATGTCTGAATTTGCAAACGGTTCAAACTCTGGGATTCGGAAGGTCTTATACACACAGTTTAAGTATAAAAAGAGTCTCGAAGGCATTTCCAGTCTTGTACAGTATTAGCTGTCATGAGGTTGAGTTAGAAGATTGTCCAGGTATAATATTGACGCTGTGGATCAGGATACTTCTGGCAGCATGAGTTGTGTGAGACTGGTATGGTTGACCTGGGCATGGAGATGGACTAGAGTCCGGGTTACATTAGGGCTAGGTTAAGGTTAAGGTTCGGATGGGACTGTGCTATGTATCCCTAGTGTTGCAGTGTTGGGTGTAGCGTTATGACTAGATGTAGTGATGGGAAGTCTGAATCATTTTAGTGACTCCGTTCTTTGAATCTCGCTCATCAAAATCGTTCACGAATCTTTTTTTGAGTCATTTAGTTCCGTTTCGTTCTTTTGATCAGAAATAAAATAAAATATGACATTTTCAATCAACAGACCCCCAACACGTCTACATACACACATTTTGGCTCTAGTTCCACTAATGAAAATATTACAACAGAGATATTGTAAACAGAATGAGCAGCTCACCATCCATCATATCTTCTGGTCTGAGTCGTTCGTTCTTTTGAATCTATTGCACGTCTATGGGAGTCACGTACTGTAGGATTCGGATGAAAGACTCAAAGGTAACGACTCATTTCTCGTTTCCTGTACATAACCTACGGAGGTATTGAGATGATCTGCGCACGCGCGCTCGGTAGAAAATGAACGAATCACTTTCTGAGACGACTCGTTCTTCTGAGTCACGTTAAACACTCGTTCAAAAAGTTTGAATCGTTCACGAACGACCCATCACTGATGACTAGCTAGCATTAGCTAGTAATTAGGGTTATTAGGGTCATCACAAGCATTAGGGTTTGTGATGAGTTAGGGTTCGCATGGTGTCGTCGGGTTTGGGTTAGGATCTGGGTTGAACCAGTGCTGGGGTCAGTCTGGAGTTATATTCGGGTTAGAGTGAGGGGTGTGATAGGGGAATGGGATTAGCTCGGATAAAGTATGATTGAGTTTAGGGCTGAGGTAGGGTCTGTAGGCTAGGGGATCGGATAGGAGTAGGGTTCGGTGGGCAGCAGTAGCTCAGTGGTTAAGTGTTGGACGACGAATCAGACCGTCTCAGGTTCAAATCCTTGTACCACCAAGCTGCCACTGTTTGGCCCATGAGCACGCCCCTCACCTGCTCACCTGCGAAATGCCATCAATTTAACCTCAAGTCACAATACGTTGTTTCAACGTACAGTTGCTACGATTCTGCAAAGAACTGCGAAGGTCCTTCAACTTACTGCGAGGAACATGACGTGATGTATACCCTACCAATCACACGGTGACACCAACTATATTAGAAGATCGATCGATTCCTAACCTAACCTGGGATTCCTATCCTGTCCTACAGTATGTCTGAGTGGCTGCATTTTAAACTCAGGGAGGGAGAAAAGTAGCCAGGGATTAAAAATTGATAATAAAGTCCATATTTCTAACAGAAATTTATTAAACCTAAATGTAGTTTCCTCAAACGGCCGGGGATTGAACACACAGTCTTCTGAAGGAAGTGCTTTGGGATGTTGCTGAGAACCTCCTGAATCTGCGCCTTCAAGTCCTCCAGTGTGTGAAGCTTTGTCCTGTTCACCTCCTCCTTTGCGTAGGAGTGAGATCTGGACTTCTTGAGGCCATTCATGAGCTGTGCATCGTCTCAGCCAAACAGACACACACACACACACACACACAGTAAGAGCAAAATGGGGTGACGCACACACCATCCTGCATGAAAAATAAGATCTAGTTCATGTTCCGCCACCCTGTAGTGTTGTATGTAACGTGGTATGACACTTGATTTCCACTAACAGTGTACGTAGTGTGTTTAATAGGGAGGATGAAGCCATTTGGGACGCGACCCTAGCCTGTTCACTGTAACCGTATGCACTCCGTAGGTACGTTGTGAATGTCCAGGACGAGTTTGAAATGAAAAGTAGATTTATAAATGACGTTTGACGTTGAAGCGAATGAGGAGCATCAAGAATGAAACGTTTTGGAATGTTCTAGCAAGAAGCTGACGAAGGCATGAGATGCTCCATACACTCCACATGTTCTACATCCATGCTGCATGAGGTGCTGTACATATCCACGCCGCACAAATTAGCAAGTCGACATCACGGCTCACACTCTCGCGCCAGGTTAATGTGTGCGGCGCCTCGGCCCGGGGGTCTCGGTGCCGTTCGCCAAATGAGCTTCACTCAGGTTTAAAATATTCCTGGTGCATATGTGTGCATGTGTGTGTGTGGTTCACTGGTCCTTGGAAAACGTCCGATAATGTGATGCAGTGAAATGAATCAGGTTGCTAAAATCAACTGTCTCAGAGTGATGACGAATTCCCGGACTCTGATTGGCTGGAGTTTGCGAATTGATAAATACGACCTTTAAATACGTACGTAGAAGATATGAAGCAAAGAAATTATCCTCAGGATTGGTGACATCCAGGATTTAGACTTTTACTGTATGTGGTTGAGAACTAAAATGTAAAATAAAGGGTTTCTGTACGGTACTGTATATATGAACCAGTAACACTGTAGCCTCGCACCTCCAGGGTCCGGGTTCGATTCCGGTCTCTCTGGTGGGTTTCCTCCAATACTCTGATCTCCTCCCACCGTTGAAAGACAGTGTGTGAGTGTGCACATGGTGTGTGATGGACTGGCACCCTGTCCGGGGTGTCCCCCGCCTCGTGCCCGCGTCCACCGGAACAGGCTGCAAGCAAACGCTATAGAAAACGACTGGGTGAGCGAATTAACCACAATATTAAAAAATAATCAAAAATCAGTTGCTAATCATTTTTTCAAGGCCATACTTCACTTAGTCGATGTTTCCTGTCAAGTTCATTCTCAGGAATTGAATTTTTTTTCTTCTTCTTTAAAGATAATACCAAACGTTGATGGTGTTTAAACTCTTCCGTTTCTCGGTTGTTCCGCAGACCCGCCTGGTTCGTGCGACCCCGTGTTAATGAGACAGCCATAATCGACTGCGAGATATGGACTAATATTATATACGGAGGCACTTAATACAGCCATTACGCTCGATTACGATCCCTTCCCGGCCGACGAGCTCCCATTATCGGCAGCCGGCGCGCGCTCTGTGATGACACATGGCTGCATTTTCATATTCAAGAGTCCGTGCTCAAAATGGCACTTTTTAATGATTTACATAATCAGCGCCACACACACACACAGCGAAAAAAATTCTAGCAACCTCGCAGAGCACTTCATAGTCCCAGTGCTAATTTAGTGCAGATTTGCAAACAAATAAATGATAGTGCTGAGGTGGATTAGAGGAGAGCGGCGTCATTATCAGCCCTGAGACCGGATCCGTCTGTTTACGCATTAAACATCGTTTAGGAAGACGGGTCTCTCTGCAACGTGCGAGTGATTTTTTTATCGAAAATTAAAATACATCGACCGCCGAGCTTAAACACTGCCGATGGTGTCTCACCTGCAAGACAGAGAGTCGGATGATGGAACGAGTGTTTACAGAGAGAAGGAACAGGAGCCAAATTAAATCAACGTAACATATGAAGTAAGATGTGTGCCTTTATATATCCATCCATCCCTCCATCCATCTAGGAACCTCTGGAGGCCAACTAGGGACCGTGGAGGCCAGTTTGGGGACACCAATTAAACTAATCTGCATGTTTCTTTACCGGAAAACCCGGAGGAAACCCACCAAAGATGAGGAGAACATGCAAACTCCACACACACAGACCAGACGTGGGAATCGAACCTGGGACCTGGAGGTGCAAGGCGACACAAATTACTGTGTTCTTGTGCAAAATATCTAAGTTTAAAGAACGCACACACTTCGTGGCATGCTGTTATAAGAAAATGATCATCTGTCTCTACAGCTTTTTATATTCTATATATGTTATATCTTTTCCTGCACACTAATAAAACTCATGTACACATTTTATTTATAGTAAAAACACCTTAGTGATTCGCTTAAAAAGTTATAAAAAGTACATTTAAAAAAAATACAGTAGATGGTTCACTTGTCCAAATAAGGAAATCTGAGCTGATCTGAGTGGGCGTGGCTTTGAGAATATAGGTGTGAAATGTGGGTGTGTTTATGACTTGTTAATATATATATTAGTATGTATACTGTATATAGATATATATATAAGCATATGCAAATGTGACTTTAGCTATAGATTGTGGCATAGTTTATGTAGATGATACAAAATGGGGCGTGTCATTGATGATTTTTTATGCTAATATTCATCACCTTTAGTGAATGTGTTCACTAAAAAAGGAAAGAAAGAAAGAAAGAAAGAAAGAAAGAAAAATATAATAAACAAAAAAGAACAAAAGAAGAGAAGGAGCTGGGGAAATACAGGAATAAAATAATAATACTCAAAGAGGATAATAAAGAATAAAGAAAATACCTGACAACATAAAACAAACAAAACACAAAAAAGGTTAATAAAAACTAAAATAGAAAAAGGAGGGAAAAAATAGAAAAGAAAAAAGAATACCATAAAACAATTAAATGTCAATATTCCATTCACACACACAAAGCAAAGGGGAAAAAAATTAAAAATGCCCAAATCTATCCGTGAAACTAATCAATCACTATATAAATTAATAAGCAGAAAGAAAGAAAGAAAGAAAGAAAGAAAGAAAGTTAGTGTACATGATCATACAGTAGAACAAACAACTAAGAAAAGAAAAGTAAAGAGGTTAAAAAAGGAGGAAAAAAGCAGAAATGAAATAATAATATTTAAACTCAAGATTAAAGACAGAGAAGTTAGAGTGATGTTTTAGGAACACATCCATTACGTCTGGTGTTCTGTAATATCATATTTGTGTAATATTGTGTATATTTGTGAACGAGTGAACGGTGTGGTGACGCCGAGCGGCAGCAGTATATATATATAGACATACAGTATGGGTGAGTAATGTATCTCCTGCACTAATACATGTTGTGTGTATTTAATGTGGTGTGCTGTAACATCACACACTCGGCGGAGGATCATTAGCGCTGCGGCGCTGCACATCACGCCGGCTAATTAGGCAAATGATGAATAAAATCACTCTGCAGAATGAGTCGAGTGAAAAACCCAATTAAAACAAATCAGCGCAGGAATCATGTCCTCCTCCACACGGCGCTCTCTTACACACACACACACACACACACACTGACTGTACATTACACAGAGGGAAAAGTGTATCAAACAGCAGAACACAGTCTGACTCAACTGAACTCAAGTTAGCACGTTTTAGTTTCCTCTACACGAGACCTTATGGGATTAAACAACAGAACAGTTCAATTAATAAACATCACACATAACTGATTCCCACTGGTGTGTTTGACCTGGTGTGTTGAGTCAGGAATGCACGCATCTATCAGCATCTACAGTATAGCGGTGAACCAGTTATGTGAACCGCTATATATATATAACTAATGCCTAGATAACTAACCCTTATGTTATTAACCTCTACATAACTAATTCACCTTTAACTAACCTTTATATGACTTACCTTTATATAACCGACCTCTACATAACTACCCTACATAAATAACCTCTACATGACTAGCCACTGAATAACTAATTCATACATAACTAACCACTCCATAACTAGTCTCTAAATAACTTCCCTTCATATCCAGGTGAAACTCGAAAAATTTTGAATATCGTGCAAAAGTTCATTTATTTCAGTAATGCAACTTAAAAGTTGAAACTAATATATGAGAGAGACTCATTATACGCAAAGCAAGACAGTTCACGCCGTGATTTGTCATAATTGAGATGATTACGGCTTATGGCTTAATTAGCTGAGTAGAGGGCGACACTTTGAGCCTACTGTAGAATATTGAACCTTTTCACGATATTCTAATTTTATGAGATTGGATTGCATTTGGGGTTTTCATGAGCTGTAAGCCGTAATCATCTCAGTTATGACAAATCACGGCTTGAACTGTATAGCTTTGCATGTAACGAGTCTGTCTCGTATATATTAGTTTCACCTTTTAAGTTGCCTTCCCGAAATAAATGAACTTTAGCACGATATTCAAATTCTAATTGTGCAATAGTCAATAGACAGTAGTCAAGCTAAAGCATGCACAACCAGTTAACTTACACTTAACTAACTTATTAACTTACACTTAACTAACCCTGGTTTTTCTAGGGATATATTGTTTTTTTGTTTTTTTTTTCTGTTACAGTTTCTTTTTTAGTATTATATATTTTACATTTTGTTTTAGATTGTTAAAAGTTCTTAAAAAAAAAGATCGTCCAAATAAAAAAGAAACTCCAATATAGTGTGTCTTTGTTTCTTGTTCTTTTTATGGGCTCCTCTGGCTGTTTAAGTGTTTAGTGAAGAATACTTTTTGAACATTAACAGAAATCGTAAATATGGACCATTAAAAATAAATAAATAAATAAATAAATAAATAAATAAATAAATAAATAAAAACGGATGCTTTAAAAAGATGGACGTTATCGAGTGACAGTCGCGGCAGACTAACTACTGTAGAGACGAGCATTTGGATTTCATTCACATAAACAGCCTTCAAAGTGAAGATCGGTCCAAATGATCTGCCGGAGCTTCATTAATATTCATGCGAGACGCAGCGCGCTCGTACTTTCTGCTGTCGTTTCTACCTGTTTTGTGTTTTTGCTGACGATTAGTGGGACGTGTAATTAGCTTGCTTTGTTATTTCTCTCCTCCTGTCATTTGGATCTCTCTATTCACCCGTGTGTGTGTGTGTGTGTGTGTGTGTGTGTGTGTGTGTGTGATGGAGCAAAGCCGCAGGAACAGACACGGCTCGCACACGGGCGTGGCTCTATGTGCTGTATCGACCCCGCTGACGAAGTGAACGAGTGAAATAAAGCATTACACAGAAGTAACACGGCGCTGATCACACTCTCCCTGCGGAGCGAACACACGCGGCCTGGCGGATATTTCACGGCCGTGTTCCATAAACAAGACGTAAATCCTGCTTGTGTGTTTTTTACACACCTCACAGCAGGTCCATCGCTTTTTACAGCTCTGTGGGTTTTTTTTTTTTTTTTTTTTATGTATGTATTTTTTTTTTAATCAAACATTCCTGATCTCCAGCCGGCGAACATCAAAGCCAGGTTTCCACTCCGCCCTCTCGGTGCCGCTGCCACTTCCTGTTTCCACAGGAAATAATACTGTCTTTAAAAGGTAGAAAAATAAACAGCTCCGATTTAATAGGTTTGTACATCTGTGTCCTGTACATACTGTGTCACTTATACGGGTGACTGCAAAAGTTTGCACACCCTGAAAGGCATTAAACAATCACTGATACTACTACTACTACTACTACTACTAATAATAATAAGCATAAGAATAGTAATAATGATAAATAAAACAGGATTAAAAAAGGGAAGCGTCAACAGAAAAACAATGTGAAACAGGTTTAAAAAATGTAAAGCTATGATAGAGATATAAAACCTGATTAAAAGGTTATTAAAGTGTTTACCATTCATTTATATCTGGAAATTATTATTATTATTATTATTATTATTATTGTTATTATTATTATTATTATTATTATTATTATTATTATTATTATTATTATTATTATTATTATTATTATTATTATTATTATTATTATTGTTATTATTATTATTAGGGGGAAGTTTTGACATTATTTATACGTTTATACATGCCGTCATTTACAGATTATAAATAGAACAAATAACAGAAAACACATTACTATGTTCAGCATTCTCATTTTCATTAAAATTACTGCAATACTTGTACAGACAGATAAGTTTTTATAAATTGTTATATTTTATATTTTTATATTTCCGATATATTTTTGATTCTTTTTTGTGTCTTGCATCTTGTTTAATAGCTTAACTTACTCTATTTCCGTTCTATTTCACTATTTATTTCCTTATTTCTTGTAAATTGTTTTTTAAGGTCTCAAACTTACTATTATTTTTATTTTATTTCACTTTTTGTTTCCTTTTTTCTTATAATTTTGTTTTTAAGGTCACGGGCGGTCGTATAAGCATTTCACTGCATATTGTACTGTGCATGACTGTGTATGTGACAAATAAAATTAGAATTTTTGAATTTGAGTATTATGGTAATATGTGGTTGCACCGCTGATCAGAAGGTCTCAGGTTCAAACCCCAGCACCACCACGTTTCCCCTGTTGGACCCTTGAGCGAGGCCCATAACCCTCAACTGCTCAGATGTGTAACGAGATAAAAATTTAACCTGCTCTGGATAAGAGCGTCTGCTGCCAAATGCTATAAATGTAATAAGACATGGCATTAATTACAGGTTTAGTTTAACAAAATGGCCTCCACACTTTTCATCCAGCAGCACATACTGTATCCATCACCGGACACACACACACATTTTCCCACTACAGGCAGTTTGGGAACACCAACTAGCCTAGCCTGCATTTCTTTGGACTGTGGGAGGAAACCGGAGAACCCAGATGAAACCCATCAAGCAAACTCCATGCACACAAACCCCGAGGCGGGAATCGAACCCTGGAGGTGAAGGGTGACGGTGCTAACCACTATGCCACCATGCTGCCTTTTTTATATTAGATTAGATTTATTATTATTTTATTTTTTTTGGATACTGACAGTTAATTGAATTGTGATGTACAATAAGAAATTATTCCTGCCGCCGTCGCACTTGGCTTGTTCACACACTTTCTCCTACACATGTCCATAATCTCATTTTAATTTTGTGAAGCTGCTCTGAGACAATGGCCATTGTTAAAAGCGCTATATAAATAAAATTGAATTAAACTGAATTATTGTCTTTTATACAGTAAACTGGCGCATTTTGAAGAATTATTGCAAAACGCGCCAGTTTATTTGCCCTGATACACGTGTCTTTACTCAAACTCCGCCCCTCATATGTAACTTTCACTGACCTGAAATTTTTTGTGCCTACAAAAATCTCTCTCGCTCTTGCACATCTTTAGACTTTTTTTTATGGAGTGAAACACAAGAACCACACAAGGTCAGCGGACGGTCACGTACAACACCGCGGCCGAACGTGAGCACGTAGCACTGACCTTCGGCTGACCCTTGGTAATGAACTCACAACGCCGTTAGAGCTCTTTGTTGGTGGCGTCTGAGTTTTAAAGCGCCGTAATGAAGCGGTGTGTTTTGGTCACAAGCCATAAGCCAGTGGTAAAGACTTCAGGAACGTGTGTAGAGCCGAGAGACGACTCTTCTGTGCTTGACCACATAAATTGTATTGACGTGCCTTTGTGGGCTCATTACCTCACCGACAGAATGTGAGTTTATAGTGCAGCGGAGCTCATTTCCTCTGCCTGACGGGGAGGTGTGTGTGTGTGTGTGTGTGTGTGTGTGTGTGTGTGTGTGTGTGCGTGCGTGAGTGTGTCCGTTGCTGCCTGCATGCGTGTGTGTGGCTGATATGTGTTTCATGTGCAGTGTGTGAGAGCTGAAACCACATGTTCAGGGTCACTTACAGAATCATTGTTGAGATCCGTTGAGCTCAAAACTCATGTCTCTGTGTCACTGCATATACAGTATAAGATCGCTGGGGAATTCGGGGCTGATTGGTCAGGAGGTGTTGATTAATTTACTACTATATAACAGCAGCTTTGAAAGGCTGCAGATCACAGGCTTTGTTATCATAATAGCATAATCGTTTCTATAGTAACAGCTCAATATATATATATATTTATATATATACAATGGAACTTCGGATTGCGAGTAACTCAGTTTACGAGTGTTCCGCAAGGCGAGCAAAGATTTTTAATAAATTTTGACTTGAAAAACGAGCATGTCTTGGTTTACGAGTGCCGAGTTTTTTGACACCGACACACACATACACTCTCTCGCCTTTACACCCCCCCCCTCCCCGGCTTCACACAGACACACACACTCTGCTCTACACAGTAACTCAAAGGTAAGGTGCTGTTTCATTTGTTTTGTTTTGTTTTTTACTTTACAGCAGTGATTCCGTTAGTCTGTGCTCACTCGAGTGTCATTAGAGAGATTTCTTTTTTTTCCCCATTAAAACAGTGTTTCTGTTGTGTGTGTGTTTGTTGTTAAACTTAAAAAGCGAGGTGGGGGGAGTTTTACTGTGTACGACGAGGTGAGGGAAGGGGCTAATTCCACACACACACATATACACACACACACACACACACACACACACACACACAAATACACGGCGACACAAATGGAAACACTTATCTGTTTTATTTTATTATATTTTATATTTTATTTTTATTCTTATTTAACTTATTTTAACTTTTTTTAAAGGTAAAGTTATTTTGTTATTTTCGGTCTGTGGAACGAATTATTTGAGTTTTCATTATTTATTATGGGACTATTTGATTTGTTTTACGAGTGTTTTGGAATACGAGCCCACTTCTGGAACGAATTATGCTCGTAATCCAAGGTTCCACTGTACACACTCACCAGCCGCTTCATGTAGGTGGACACATTCCTTACAGAATGACATATTTTGTTGGCTGCTCATCCATGATGCAATTCTCCCGAACGTCCACCACATCCCAAAGCCGCTTTATCAGATTGAGATCAGGTGACTCATGTGGTGCCATGTGACCTCATTGTCATGTTCAAGAAACCAGTTTGAGATGAACACGGTCAGGTACAATACTGTGGCATTCACACCATGCTCAACTGGTACTAAGAGGCCCAAAGTGCATCAAGAAACAACATCTGTTTAACACCATGACACCATCACCACCAGCCTGAACCGCTGATAGAAGGCAGGACGGATCCATGCTTTCATGTTAATTATAACCAAATTCTGACCAGCAGAAATCAACACTCATCAGACCAGGTGATGTTTCTCCAATCTTCTGCTGTCCAATTTTGGTGAGACCATGTGAGCTGTCGCATCAGTTTCCTGTCCTGCTGCTGTAGCACATTCAAAGTGTTGCGGAGTTTATTTGAGATCAGCCAGAGATCTGACGCTCACTGGATAGTTTCTCTTTTTCACCCCATTCTGAGTAAAACCTAGACGTCGTTGTGAGTGAAAATCCCAGTAGATCAACAGCTTCAGAAATACCCGTCACTTAAATCACCTTTCCTGCTCATTCCGATTCTCAGTTTGAGTTTCAGTAGATCGTCTTGACCACGCCTACATGCCGAAATGCATTGAGTTGCTATGAGTGGCTGATGAGATCATTTAACATGCAGATGAACATGTGTATGTCATGAAGTGGCTGGTGAGTGTGTTTCACTTCATCATGAAAGGTAATTAAATAGTCTTCTTTCTACATGAAATACATGAATGTCACGTCACTAGTTTAGACATACGTAGCATCTGCGTAGTGCTGCTTTGTACAGGGTTCATACAAGGCTTATGAATGCGTTACGAAGCCCAGTGCTATCTTTGAAAATAAAGTGTTGGAGTATAAAGGGTGTACGCCATTGATTCAGAGGAATCTACAGTATTTACACCAACCCATTGAAAGTCCAAGGTCTGTTCAACATTTCCACCAAACGTCAACATTTTATGCCTCAATCCTCTCGGTTGACTGTCAAGCTGACAGTCACCCGAGAGGTGCGGCGGCACACCAGCTGTGGTGTATTTAAGGGGCAGGAATCTTCAAGAAAATGTTCACGTCTGATAAAAAAAACACCACAAATAAGAGAAAGAAAGAAAAATGACAGTTTGTCATGTGACTAAATCAAACAGGAGCTCACGTAAACAGCTTTATGTTCGCAGGAATTCACGGTCCTGATGGAGGGTCCAGGAGTGAGTTTTATCCCGACGTTCCCGTGCAGCAGTCTGTTCAGCTTTACAGCTCCGGGAGCCGGAATGAAGCGAGTCTGATGGGGGCCGTAAAGCCGGGCTGAGTTTAAGTGCTTCTGCTTTGACCAGGCATGTGGGGCCTCTTAGGGTTTAAACTAGCACGTTAAAGCGCCGTGGCGGCGCAATAAAACACACTATTGAGCATCGTTCTTAGTACGGTAAGTACAGCAGTCTGGACTTTTATTGTTTAAGACTGGCCAGGCTCGGAGGAGTAGAGGACGTGGAAACACGGCGGCCCAAGGACGAGCGAGGTGTGAAGCTGTAAAGTAATAGCCGCGCCGGGTAAACTAAATTTCTACACAGGCTGTATGCTCGGCGTCCGTGTGATTACCTGGGACTCATTTGGAAGTCTAATCGCGGCGTTTCTGTCCTCCAAACGTGTTTTTAAATGAAGTCTGTATAATCACTTCCTTCAGAGATGAGATGCTGTTTTTGAAGTGTGAATTTGTTTATTTGTGGTTATGTGCTGGTGATTTGCGCGGCCCCGGCGGCTCGTGGATACGACGGAACGTTCAGGAAAGCGTAAAGCGAACACGCTGTAAGCCCTGATCAAGTTCATTCTAACGGAATACAAGCAAACCAATGTGTTCCTGTATTATTATTCATGAAGCAGACCAGCAGTCTCCTCCTGAGCAGCTTAATGAGTGCTTCGGTAATGTGTTTAAGTACGGAATAAACACGGAAATAAACAGCGTGGTGCTGTGATAGGAAACTAATCAATGCCTGAGGGATACTCCTCTTAATCCACAGCAATTCTCCATTTTTTTTTTTTTTTTTCAAATCACTCACTCACTCACAGGGTCGTGGGGGGTCTGTAGCCTTTCCCAGGAAACTTAGGGCATAAGGCGGGGTACTCCCTGCACAAGGTACCAATCCATCGCCGGACACACACCAATCGATCGGCACGTCTTTGGACTGTCAGAGGGAACTCCATGCACACACGGACAGGAATCAGGAATCGAACCTGGCTGGGAATCGAACCCGGACCCTGGAGCTGCAAGACGACAGTGAAACTTAGTCTTGACTTTTCACCAAGAGACGCATCTGACTGTGTGAACTGTACACACACATTCATTCACCAACACCACTCGCATGTTACAGGAACTCGACTGAGAGTCATCGCCACGTCCCCCGTACAGTCCTGGCCTCGCTACAAGACATTTCCACATGTGTGGGCCGTTTAAGGAGTTCCTGGGAGGCCGGGGGTTTCAGACATGTTCCAGGCCGTCTAATCGTGGCCCAGGTGTGCTGAGAAAACGTTCTACCTTGATGGTGTCCAAGCACTAGTGACACACTGGGATAAGTGCATTAGTGTAGCAGGGGATTATATAGCGACATAAAGGGAGTTCTTTATTCTGCACAATCAAAAGTCCTGCTTTGACTTGAACAGCCTTTCGTATTTATTTATTTATTTACATTGTATGATATAGAGTTACAGTTTGACTGTTGTAATGCACTGACACTGGAGATTCCTTTCATGTTACATGTTAAACTTCACCATATGAACAGTTATAGAGGCAGAATGTACGTCGTTAGCACTGCTGCCCTGCACCTTCAGGGTTGGGGTTCGAATCCTGACCCAGAACTGTGTGTGGAGTCTGCATGCTCTCTCTACGTTCAGTGGGTTTCCTCAGGGTGTGCCGGTATCCTCACACAGGCCAAAGACATGTGCTGCTGTCTGATTGCTGTTGTGGAGTCTGAGTGAGCTGTTACTATGGCAACGATAACCTGTTTAAATCAGCTGCATTAATATAAACCTGTGACGAATTACTCAACAATTCCTGACCAATCAGAAGCCGGAATTCAACTTGATTTGAAAAGAATCCCTGGTATTATTGTATGATCGAATAATCAATTTCCTGGTGTCAGGTTGTGCTTTAATTGTTTTTTCATCCCAGGTGAAGGACAGCGCGGTGATGGAGGTGTTGCCTCAGTGACAGAGAGAATTAAAGCTAGCGAAGCCGCGGCCATTGATCTGCTTCACGCCTCACTTATCCTGTCATTCACTGTTTTCCCGCACAGCTCTATCTCTCTCTCTCTCTCTCTCGCTCGGCTTATCTGTCCCGTACCTCCACCGATTCAATCCGCACCATCTGTCTCCTCCATCACTCCTCATCTCGCCCCACATCACCTCCCCCCTCCGGGGCATCAGCAGCCTCACTCGCTCACACTCCCATTCCCTCAACTTAATGACAGGCTCTGATGGTAGCAATTACAGACGGCTCTATCTCCAGCCTCATTCCTCTTTTCACCCCCCCCCCAACCACTTCTTTTTGTTAGTTTTGTCACTTCTCCAGCCACAATCTCAGGAATAAAGCTCAGCGACGTTTTTTTTTTTCTCTCTCTCTCTCCCTCTGACCGTACAACTTCTCCATTTCTCGCCTCCAGGTTCTTTCATTCTCATGTCCTTCAGGGTTTTTCTTTGTGGTTTCCTCGTCTCGCTTCCATTTCCCGGAGTCTTATTGAACAGAGCGAAAAGACGTATGTCTCCCAAACCCGATGTCATAAATCTAAAATGATGAAACTTCTGCAAATATACTTCTGGCAGATATTAAAAGGAATCTGATGCCATCTCACCACCGGTGTCACTTTTCCAATTCCTAATGTTCTGTCAGCAGGATACAGGTTTTTTTTATTTTATTTATTTATTTATTTATTTTAGTAACACCTTCTGTGACTTTTCTGTGAATCATAACGTACATCTTATTACAGTATATAGAGCACAATAAAAACATATATCTTACCCTCTCTAGCAAAACAAATATGAATTCATCATGTCAAGCCAAAATACATAATGGATTATAACAACTGTACCAGGTAGTGTAGTGTAGTGTAGTGTAGTGTAGTATAGTGTAGTGTAGTATAGTATAGTGTATTGTAGTATAGTATAGTGTA